>JAXIVJ010000809.1:0-177324 GCA_036785665.1 Chirona hameri
CTAATTCTGTTATTTGGAGCTTAGTTTATTCATTGTTGAGAAGAGTTGATGTGAGTAGCAATGTGATTGTTCGTGCAAGTGATATATAAGTTATGGAGAATATTTGCCAGGGGGGGGGGGGGGGGGGGGGGGCGTTTTTGCCCCCCCCCCCCTCACCCCAGCCAATGGCGGGTTAATGTGTGTCACTAGCATCTGCATTTTGCATATTTTATCACCTAGCAGACTGGTTATGATCTAACTTTTTGAAGGATTCAATCACAATTCATTTAGGAATATGGAGGATTCATTCACCATTTGAATTAATGAATAACCATTTTTAGAAATGATTCTTCCAATTAAAAGAACCAAACCATATTTTGCTCAAATCACATTTATTCACCATTGGGCATTAAAACAGCATTGCCGTCTTTTTATTCAATCAACATTGTTTCTATGCAGGTTTTATTTCAATCATGATTCATGAGTACACAATCTGGTGGTAAATTGGTTCTTCTTTGATTCAAGAGATTTTGATTGAACGAATCCAATCGATTCAATCAGAGGCGAATAATAACCAGTACACATTTGCAGATTGTGTATATTCCTTACACATTATTAACCTAATGGTTTTCTCTTCTTTCCAGGATGCATGCTGAAGGTGAGACCAGCTTGAGAAATCCGGGATTCTATGAAGAGGTTGTTCCAGCTCTCACTGACGAGCAGTACAAAGGAACTGACTGACGAGCAGTACAAAGAACAGTTTCGACTGACAAGAGATGCTGTCAGGTGTGTCCTGGATGCTGTCGGGCCCAGGATGATGACCCTGACCTCCGAGATTCCCCTAGGAAAAAGAAGCTTCTGCTGAGCCTTTGGTATCTGGGAAGTGTCATCAGCTTCAGGAAAGGTAGCCATGGGTTTGGTATGTCGCTGGGCGCTGCGTGGGTTTGCTGTGGACGAAGTAGTAACGCTTTTGGTCAGCTTTGCGATATCAGGTCATTGCACTGCCTTCAAAAGCGCAGTTGGAGGACGTCATGCGCCGATTCGCTGAAAAGGGGTTCCCTGGAGCGATCGGCGCGGTTGATGGCTGCCACGTCCATGTGTGTCGGCCAACCGAAAATGAACATGCATATGTAAACAGGAAACATGTTCATGCCATTAACTTAATGGCGGTAGCAGACGACAGAAGCCGATTTATTGACGTGTGCGTAGGCTGGCCGGGCTCTGTACACGACTCGAGGGTCTTCAAAAACAGCCCGCTGGGTCTGAAGCTTGAGTCTGAACGGTATCGGGCTGAAACTCTGCCGTGAAAACAGTCACATTCTCGAGATGCGGCGTTTCAGTTGAGCACATACCTGATCACATCCGTTCAGAGAAAACCAGCTGCGAGCCCAAGTTCCAGGGACCCGACCCCAAGGGAAAAGAGGTACTTTAACTTCAAGCTGTCGGGTTCGCGCGTTGTTGTGGAGCACGCATTTGGCATGCTAAAGGGTAGTTCCGCCGCTCCACTACGTGGGAAACAAAGTCTGTGCAGAAAGCAATTGATATCATATGTGCCGCATGCGTTCTGCACAACATGTGTGTCGCCAATGATGATGAGTGGGAAGTGGAGGCCAATCGGGAAGTCGAGGCTGATAATGTCGAGGCTGATGACGCGCGTGTGGCTGCCGACGGCGCAGCTGCGGTCCAGAAACGCATTGCACTGGTACGGCAGGTGTGGGCGCAGCAGGTTCAGTGAGGCATCGAACTACACTAAGTGGGGAAGGGGAGGTTGCGTGATTATAGCACATTAGCTGGCGTGCTGAACTGATTGTCGAAATCGGTTGTCTGCGAAACTGGCGTTCACTGGTGCATTTCCCAAATATAACATCAATTTCAGTACTTTTGGCGATTAAATGTGTGGTATTGCTTATTGTGCAATCGTTACCGTGTCACTGTCGTCCAGTTGCACCTACCCAGATTTATCCGTCGCACTCTAGCCGACTCGTCCTACCCTCTAATATCTCGATCAATTTGCTTGTGATGTGAACATGTCTGCAAAGGCGTTTGTGGGCGGGGCTGCCACTTCGCATAGGTGTACATTGGCGGATTGTGTTATACATCGGAGAATACAAACTGTTTACGTTTCTGGTGATAGTTGTGCTGCAATTATTAGAAATACAGTGTTTGTTAAAGCATACTTTGAGGTGTTACAGCATTACTGTTCGGGTTGAAGGTAGTCGTGCCGAACTGCCGACGAAGGCGAAATTGCAAAATATGCATGACCATGAACGGTTCAGCACCATCGGCATACGGCATCAACACAGTACTAAACCAATATGGACAATGTTTTGTATTTTAATGAACGTGTAGCTTTCGCATTCTTAACTTTGATGCACACAATCGTAACTACATATAAAATACAGCCTAGTCTAATACACAATAATACACAATAATAATAATACACACAATACATACAAAATATTCTAAGAAACTTCGTACGTACGCAGATAAAGGGAAAGACATGTATCTTGGTTACACAGCCGTGCACGAAGCTCAACGTTATATACATTGCGAGCATGAAACAGTCAAGTCCAGTATTTACTTTTTCACTCGCCGGTACGGTTACGTCTACGCTCGTTGATCATCTCACGTAACAGCTCATGCGCTGTTCCTCGAGCGCTAGTCGTCTCTCTTCGCGTACCGACTTCAGTCCATAGTATTCCGTCTCGTCGTTCCTCTTTTTTCTGCAGGTATGCTGCCATGTCCGCAGTCACTTCCGGCTTGCCGCTTGCGTTTCCGGCAAGTGGGCGTAGCGTCGCTGCTGCTTGATGTTGGAGCGGATGTCTGGTGGGATGTGGGCGTGGCGGGAGTGGGAGGGGTGTTTTCCACGTTTTCTACATGTGGCAGAGTCTCGACGTCCGGGAGGGAACTTCTGACTCCTTCGGGGCTATGGACGGATCGTCGCCGAGGATCCGCGCCATCTGCTCCTCATGGTTCCACGCAGTTTTTGATGCCGCACCTCGGCCAGTTTTCTTGGTGCCACCGTTCACTTGCCGGCGTTTAAATGAAAACAATAGGCTGTTCCATTTCCGCCGAACTATTTCCCTTGGCAGCTTGAGGAGCTCCCCAATGCGGTCCCAGTGGCGGGTCTTTTGTTTTGCTGTCATTGTTTTAAACCTCGGGTAGGCTTCCTCCATTAAATCGAGGATCATCTCATCCACTGATCCCTCAGCACCGTCACCCACCTCACCCACGTCCCACGCACTCCCGTCCTCCACCGTGCTGCAGGTCGCGGAGTGATCATCGCACACCTCCGGCTGTGCGAACTGACTGTTGCACACCTCGCAGATGTACAACTGCTCCGGATACTGGCCGGTGCAGGCCTGCTTCTGATGTGACGCGGCAGCAGCCTCGTCACCAAAGAGGGTTTGGCACTTGGAACACTGGAACAGTAGTGTCTCCTCCTGCTGAACAGTCCTGAAACACAGCACAACAAGTTGTAGGATAAATTATAATACCAGCTCCGTTGGGTCAAATACAAATACCATTAAAGCACCGTGTTCGGCGATTAACAAGCGAGCGCGCTCTGAGTGAAGTTAAAACGGGTAGGGGTTTGCACGTGCGCACGTGGCATGCACCCCACCTCTGACATGTGTAAGGCTCTTAGCTAATGGGCTTCCAACTACACACCAAGTTTGAAGGCAATCGGTCCAGCCGTTCCCGATGTAGTGAAAAGGGGCGTGCACGTGCGCGGTGCGCGCGTGCAGATGTACCCCACCTCTGACATGTGTAAGGCTCTTAGCTAATGGGCTCTTAGCTAATGTGCTGCTAACTACACACCAAGTTTGAACGCAATCGGCCGAGCCATTGCCGAGTTCTTGCGAGAAAACTATTCCTGACACCCCTTACGCGACACGCGCCACGTGCCGTGGTGAGCACCGACGTGAGTCGGCACTGGTCACAAACAGGGTAGGGGAGATGGGGCTACTCAGCAAAGAAGACCGCTTGTCAATCGGACGTACCTCGGACCCGACCCGACACGGGTCGGGTCGGGTTTGGGTTGGCCGCTCATACTCATATTTTTCCTATATACCACGGAAGAACTCGCTACGCGCTCGCTAGTAATCACTGTTTGATTCATGGAAAACAATTTTGAGCAATGATTCTATCAGATTACAAAAATACAACCATATTTTGTTCAATTAGCGTCCCAAAATATGTTCGTTTGAGTAGGAAATGACGCCCAAATGTGAAGAATTGTCCACTCTTACTCTCCACTTCAGGAGTGAATTTTCCACTCCCGAATTATGAATGGATATTTATTCTGACATCAAATATTGACTTCTGGTGGTTGCATGCATGGGTGGATAATCGTTTCAAAAGTTGGTGTGGCCGGCTGCTATCCAGCCGGCCGACAGTTTGGACCTTTCCTACCCGAGGCCACTTTCATATATAGGGTGTGTGTGTGTGTGTGTGTGTGTGTGTGGGGGGGGGGGGGGGGGGGGGGGGGGGGGGGGGAAGGGGGGGGGGGGGGGGGGAAGGGGGGGGGGGGGGGGGGGGGGAAGAAGTGCGGTCGGAAATATTTTTAACTCAATTATTTCCATGCAACGCTCATAGGCGTAATATTCATGAGTTCAGCAGAATCCCATTTTATCTAGTGTAAACTTATCGCTCAGTATACGGCCATTTTCAACTAGGGGGGGGGGGGAGCCTGAGGCCGGAGATATTTCAAACTCAATTATTTTCATGTACCGCCCATAGGCGTAATATCAACGTTCAGCAGAATCCCTTGGCTATGTCCCTGACCTACCCCAATGTCGAATTTCTCCCCGGATTTGGGCCACTTCGTTTTGCAACCACACAATTTTTAAGATTTACAAAATGAGGTTTTCAGCTTCCTGACCTTTAAAGATATCGAAGAAGGATATATGTCATTTTAAGCGTGCATTAGACTTCATGTCTTAGGGGGGGGGGGGGAAGAATATAGTTCCCCCTCCCCCCCTTTGACCGTCTTGGGGGCCATGGCCCCGTTTGCCCCCCCTCCCCTGGATCCGTCTTTTGATTTGATTCAGTCAACTGGATCAAGCTCTGGAGACCTCACACCCTCAATCAGAATACAAAAGAGTAGAAAATGCATACAAGCAAACAGCAACTTTGCCAACCATGTTAGGACGTCTCAATCAGACTTAACTTAATGGATTGTGGTAGCAGTAAATGTTGGGTCAGGTCCGATTATATTATCAGTGACATCATCAAACCTGCAGACCAACAACTGTGATAGTAACCTTGAACTTCCATTGCTACAAACCTGGGCGTAGGAACCGGGGGGGGGGGGGGGCGGTGGGGCCGTGGCCCCGCCACTTTTCGGCCATATTTTTTGCTAGAATCTCTCCTTTTTCTTGAAACACAAAATTGAAGACGGCAAACGATTCACCATGACGAGTAGAGTCCAAATCTTTAAAGAAATATATTGGGGGGGGGGGGGGTATATTTCCCTGAAGATGAGATCAAAGTTTGTCTGGCCCCACCACTTTTGGTGGCGTTCCTACGCCAATGGCTACAAACACGATGGATTGACAGGTAGGGTAAAGGTCTGATCTCTGGACACATCCAAAGCTCAGACATTTCATGCTATCATAATTCAGAATGTAGCCAATACTGACACATTGTTAACATTATGTAGCATGAAAGCCTGACAACATGAAGTGTCAGTGATATTACAGCATCTTACCCTACCTTAGCCCAGGATCACCGATTTTTCCACTCCCTATAATAATTTTTAGTCTCACCTTATCACTACATAGGTACCCTGGCAACAAAACCCAGAATCAATTCAAGTCCTGACTGGACCAGCACTGGCATGGTATCCATTACCATGTGCCTATCCAAGACCTTACTTAGTCTATTCCTTAATCATTTGACGAGACCGGGACCTACAGGCAGTGTTGGAAAATAAGACATTTCTTGGTCTTTTGGGGGTTCAAAAGATTTTGTTCTCCTTGAATTTTTCTTCTTCTTCATGCATTGTTGCCCACAATTCCAATGATAATTGCACATATTAAACTAAATTTGACTTTGCAAATACACCACTGTGTCTACAGTAGAGTATTTGCAAATTTGTCTGTTCTCCACCTCAAAAATTTTGTTCTCCGGGACCAGGACCTGAAATGAAAATTCCAACACTGCCTTCAGGCATCAGTGCCTTTCCAAATCCTGATAAGTGTAGGTAAGGTAAGGTAAGGTAATCATAAAGCTGTCGCGGGAGCTTCCATATGCTGTAGAAATCAGTGATAATCAAACGATTCACAGCACAAATAATAGGTGCTTCCCACTAATTTATGTGTCATTTGATAGAGAATAGCCTAAATAGTATATATGCATGCACCCATCACAATCTAACCACAAGAAACACTTAAAATTAAAATATTTAATGGGAGTGTGTCTACTGTTTTGTATTACCAGCAACATTTTTCCTATGATAAGTAGCAGTTGTTATCACGTTTTAATGTGATAAAATTAATATATAGGCCTCAGATAATTGAAATTTCGCTTAAATTGTTACAATTTACTTCGGTATAAATATCAGCAAAGTTGTTTTCACTATAAACACAAAATCGAAATTGGTGCACGTAAGACAATCAGCAATACGGTTATTGTATACAAACAGTCAAAGCAGAACCGGGGCTCTGTTCGAAAGCTGCTATCAGCGCTCACGAGCTGTTTGTCGAAATGTGATTGGTTTACGCTATCGATACGTTGGCAAGTTTGCATCAAATTCTAGTGGTGGATGTAGGCTGGTGTAAACCCGGTAACTTTGGTCTGCTTACTGGCTTCCAGCCCTCTGCTGGTGTAAACGGAATATCTTGGCAACTAGGGTTATACTGGAGAAATGCAGCTATGGATTAATTCAGAAAAATCTGCTCTACAATCCCATGTGCCTAACTCCATATGGCCAATGTGAGTAGACACACTCCCTTTAAGGAACTCACCGGAGCTTCCGACCTCAACTACAACTCTTGGTTGCTTATCCTACACAAGGTTCGGAAGTCAGCTTTTTATCTCAGATGGCGATTGACTAGTTTATACAAATGATGTCACAAGTGCTGATTGGTGCAGAATCATTCCATACGTACTAAGAGGTAGCAAAATATGGAGAATATGGGAGTCAAAAGAATTCTGCCAAAGGCAGACAGGAGATATTTTAGGCAAGGGTAAACACAAATTTGCTAGGTTAAGTATTGTGTTTTTGGCTTCAGGCCGAAGGCCTAAAGCCTAAAGCACAATAATTAACCTAACAAATTTGCTTTTACTCTTGCCTGAAATAGATTCCTGTGAAACACAATCGCACAAACACCACAACAATTATCAGTAGGTTACCCTGCAACGATTATCAGTAGGATAGGTTAGGTTTGGTTATGTTTTCATCTAAAAACACCAATGACATCATAAAGGATACAATTCACATTGCCACAATTTGTTTACATTCATTCTTCAGTTGTCAGTTGCGCCAGAAACGTGCTGAACTGCATCAGATTATCTGGTGAGTTTGTTAAATAATGTTGTTTTTAATATTTCTAGGTTTTATGTTATGCTGTGTGAATGCATACATACTATTTAGGAAATTATCTATCAAATGACATCTATATTAACGGGAATTAGTAAGAAAAAATATAATTGTAACTGGCTATCTCAATCTCTCCGCAATGAGCATCGCCTGACATCAATTTAGAATGTTAACAACTAATCATAAGATAATAAATCGGACAAAATGTGACATATGTACTTACGTCATTGTTAACGCTGGGAAACTACAACTTTATTGTCTTCACGGCATATAAAAATACATGTCTTCTTGGTGGGTTATGGCGCGTGCCGAGACTCGAGCGTCCTACTCCTTTGTTGTCATTCGCCAAACTCCAATGGTGCAAAGACGCATCCGCGCCAGAAATGGCTTTTATTTTCTCGGCGGTCGCTGCGGCTGACTTCTCATGGCCGCAGGAATCGCTGGCGGCCGCAGCCGTGTGACGTCATACTCGTCACCCATCCCCACCGTCCCTCTACCCCCACGCCTGCTGGCCGCAGTGGCCGCAGCGACCGCAGCAGATTGCGGTGCCCGTGAACAGGGCTCAGGATGGGCATTGAATAAATATTGCCACCCCCGTCAATGGCGTTCGGCTGAAGGAATGCCGCTTGGATGGCCGTTGGTGGCACGTGGGACCGGGGACTGGTCAGAACAATGAAAGGGTAAGACCGGAAGGGACGCGTTTGCTGATACCAGTAACTATGCCAGAAAAAGCATACTCAATATACCAGATCCACCAGGCATTAGGACAACCGCGACAACCAAGGGTATGCGCGGTATGTCATTGGTCCCTTGTAAAAGGGTCGCCAGGAGTGGTCGTCCGGACCGTCCGGACGACAGCCGTGGTTGTCTCGCCGATGCAGTATATAGTATTTAGTGTATAGTATACCTACATTATAGTTTTTTTTTTGCTGCGTGAGTGATTTGGAATGTAATTGTAGACCCAAGCAGCTGCTAACAAGAAGGCGTGTTTTAGAACGAAGGCATGCCAGAAGCAGAGATCGAAACAAAAACATATGCCTAGCACATACAGATACAGCTGAGTTAGGATAGGTGGATTGGGCTAGGGTAGACATTTCATTATTTTTGACTCGGTAACCTCGGCAGGACACCGAATGTGGTCGCCGAAATTCCATGTCATTGATTGCCGGTGAGGACGACAAAACGACAAGATATTTTAGCCCTTCATTTGGTTTATCTGGAAACATCGTTCTCGGTTCTGCCCCTCTACTTTGCCAAGTTCAGGGATTGTGTCAGGACTAAAGCAACCATCAAAATGTTTCGAATAATCCTATTTCAAACTTCATTAATAATAATCGATATAAATGTTGCGTCACAGACCAATCAATAGCCAATTGTAACGTATGTGGTTAACAAAGCGCGATACAAATTAAGCGGGCAGGTTTGGTCCCCATAGCGTCGTCCACTTGACCAATGACAATTTGAGTAACAGCCAATTAGTGGTCTGAAAGGTGCGCCTAAAAAGTCAAAAAGGAAATTAAATAAACCAGTAAGGCGCCGTAGTTGGCGATGAACAAGCGAGCGCGAAGGAAATGTATGGGGAATTTCAACTCGATCGGGCAAGTAGTTTCTGAGATACAAACAAAAGGTGCGCACGTGCGGACGTGCAGAGGCACCCACTTTTGACTAGTGGGAAATTGGCGGCTGAGAGGTCCATAACCACACACCACATTTGAACACAATCGGCTCAGCTGTTCCTGAGATATAGAATAGGGGTATGCACATGCACATGTGCAGAGTCACCCCACCCATGAGTTGTGTGAAAGTGGTGGCTGAGTGGTCCCTAACCACACACCAAATTTGAACACAATCGGCTCAGCCGTTCCTGATATATAGAATAGGGGTGTGCACGTACGCACGTGCAGAGTCACCCCACCCCTGAGTTGTGTGAAAGTGGTGGCTGAGTGGTCCCTAACCACACACCAAATTTGAACACAATCGGCTCAGCCGTTCCTGATATATAGAATAGGGGTGTGCACGTATGCACGTGTAGAGCCACCCCACCCATGACTTGTGGGAAGGCGGCAGCGGACGGGTCCCTAACCACACACCAAATTTGAACACAATCGGCCCAGCCGTTGCGGAGTTTTGCGAGAAAACACTTTTCAACCCTCACGCGGCACATGCCACGTACAGTGGTAGTCGCCCACATGAATCGGCACTGGTCTCAAACATGTTTGGTTGGATGTGCCTACTCAGCAAAGAAACCTGCTTGTCAATCGGGCGTGCGGTTGCAGATATTTTAGCTGCTCAAAAGCATCCCTACGGGCCGGGCCGGGTCGGGCCGCTCATATTCAGATTTTCCCCATATACCACGGAAGGACGAGCGAGCGTGAAGCGCTCGCTCGTAATAAATAGTAAACTTGAAAGTTTTATGGCTTCACCCCTAACTGGCGAAATGTTGCTCCGTTGGGATCATTTGGATGCATCAAATCAAAAATGGTGCTTAGATGTGATTATCCATTTATGCTAAGCCTCGCCGACGGACTTTTATGTCTCAACTTCCGTATTTTCTAGTTAAGTTCAGCAACATGTTAGAAAGAGCTCATCACATATTCTCAGTCCGATAAATCGGAGCTGATGGTTAGGAGAAGCCGTGTGTATACTGGCGTTCCGCCAGTATAGCTGGTTAGTTTTGAGACACTGTCCTTTCACAGGAGGATGTTTTACATATACCCGTGACAGCTGGCGATCCATCCAGCAGCACCAGCGGGTCCAGCGACACCCGGCGGTGGGATGACAATATAGCTGAGCACAAATCACAAAGGTACAATCTACTAAATAAAGGTCTCATTTTTACCGACTGACGTCATCCATTGAAAGCGGTGAATGCCATTGTTGACAAGAGGATATTTTGGAAGAAATAAATGCTCTCATGTAGTTCCTCATATTAAGATTGAGCCAGCTTCACATAAGGATATTGTATTGAGATGTTTTGATAATTATATTTTCCACCAAATGACATGACATGACGTCATTAAAACTTCACTATCTCCAAAAATCCTACACGAATTTCATTGAAATTTGGTCAGAAGACGTATAATTGATGTAGAATAAGGTACTGAGCGTTTCACGTCGATATCTGTTAGTGTTCAAGTTATTGAGAAAATCCGTGAGGGGGTGAAATGTACTCCCCACTACCACCACCAGCGGGGCGCGGGATAAGGTGTAAGATTGAAATGGTAAGAGTTGAACAACACAATATTAATATTCAGGGCATCATTATCTACCGATACCAGACGTTATTTCTGTTTTCACCTTTGTATCTTCGATGACCAGATACCAAGACATCATATCTGCATTGCTGAGACAAATAACACCAGAAACGTGTATTGATGAATATACCTTTGTAGCCTTATATTTTGATTTAACCCTGGCCCGGGTAGGGCAAAATCACTACGTGTTCGGGTAGGGGGTACGACCCCCTTTAGCGTTTCGCCCCTAATTGAGCTAGAGCTTCGCGGCAAAGACGAGCGTGTTTCTTGTGACGGGAGGAAGCTGATGATACCCGATGTTAAGGTCTTAAGTTATTAGGTGACCTCTGAAGTCATGTCACTGACCCAAAAGTCATCAAAATTGCAAATGCGTATAAAGTGAATTTTATCGAGCTACAATCGTGAATGAGCATATCACAATGCTTAACGGGTGCCACATTCATAATCAGCGTCACAAAATGTCCTAAAAACTGCTAAATTCCAAAAAGGTCACGTCAGGTCATCTGAGGTCAGTGACCTCGGTTGACCTGTGGATGCGCATGACCCCAGTGGAACATATAATTATGTAACATGGATCCCAAATTTGAAATCAGCGTCACAAAATGTCTTATAAACCGTCAGAAGCCCAAAAAAGTCATCTGAGGTCATCGGAGGTCAATGACCTCAGTTGACCTCTGAAAAGGTCAATCGAGGACACAATCTCAGTGGAAACCACAACTGTCACCTGGAAACACCTGTGCATATGCTCCTGAACAACAAACACTCGAAAACTGCACAAGTTACAAGCTTCGATACTGCGGGACGCCAGTTGCGCCTGACATGACCTTGAGAAACAGGTCATAGGTCACGAGTCATGTAGGTTAGAACTTAGAAATTCAACATTTTCAGAGTCTGTGTACATTTTTCAAAAGTAGGGTACTGAAAGTTGCATCGAAATCGGTTGGAAACTACGCGAGTTATTCCAGAAAAATCGAGGGGTGGCATCCACCCCCCTACCCGTGCGAGAGTTAATGTGTCCCGAAGTTGTGATTTTAAGATAGAATCCTCTGCGGATCGGCCTTAAACAGTATGGCATATGGCATAGGATCTTGGACTGATGTCAAAGCGCGATCAAAGTTTCGCCGTCCCCCAACTTTTCTTTGACCTTACTGCATCAATGTCGCTATTTAAGGCCGATCAGAGGATTATATCTTAAAATCACAACTTTGGGACACATTAGGTCAAAATATATGGCTGCAAAGGTTGATTCATAAACAAACGTTTCTGATGTTATTTGTCTCAGCAATGCAGAGATGATGTTTATGTATTGGTTTCTGGTCATCGAAGATACAAAGGTGAAAACAGAAATAACGCCTGGTATCGGTAGATAATGATGACCTTAATTTTATATTGCAAAATGTTAAACTCTTACCCTTAAATCCATGTGAACCTTAACGACTATATCTACGCCATATTTTACAGAACATGTGAAAGGTATGCCACAATAATATCCCAAATTTGATATGAATATCTTCAACCGTTGATATACAGAACAAAATCGTCCTACGAGGTCGCAAGCAAAACTAAGTCTCAGTTAATGACTTCGGGGTGAAAAGTTCGAATTGTTCGTTGCTGGTACACACTAGAGACTAGAGACTGCTGAATCTGCTCCAGTTGCTATATACTGCTAAACTGGCTCCAAGCTTTACCAACTGGCTGCTATCAGTATTTATAACAAGTTGCTCGATCTCTCGCAGCTTGAGCGCTCTTCCGCGTCTCGGCGTCCCGGGCTATTGTCAACATTTTCCCCTGCAGTCCCGCGAATAGCCTCCGGCAGATCGCATGCAAATGGCCGCATAACGATGCACTGATGCGGCGACGTGCGCGCCGCCTGCCGGCTGTGCCCTCAGACCAAGACCACGTCATCGGATGAGCGGACACGCCTCTGTCCAGCTATATAACTGGGGGTGACTGCTGCTCTCTTCATCCAGAGACCAGCCAACTGTTCTCATCTCAACACGCCCCTGAAGGATAGCTGGCACCATGAAGCTGGTGAGTGACGAGGGTGAGCTTGGGTTGGTAAGGAAGTCTCATTTAGTCCAGTGGTATTGGCTCACTCTATATACATACATAGTTCACCTGTTCGTCGCCCCTATTTATAGGTCAATTTATGTTAGCACGTGTTATCTAGCGAATCTGCTGTCCCCTGCACAGCCGCTGCTGTTCGCCCTGCTGCTGGCTGGAGTGGCCATGTGCTCTGCCGCTGGACTGTTGGCATCCGAGTCTGAGCAGGAGGTGGCCGGACCAGCTCCTGTCGCCGAGGACCTGGACCAAGATGGCGGCGATCTGGACGGTGCCGAGACTTCCTTCTACCCCAGATACTACCGTCCGACCTACACCAGGTTAGTTGTCAGATCCTGATGACCAGAACTGGCGATGGCCTAAGAAGTTTCGACACACAAACAGCAAATGGTTATTCTGGTTGGTTTCAGTTTGATACGTAATATCGTTTTAATGTTGCGTTATGAAACGTTAAATGACTGAGATTCGACCAATAAGCAGAAAGAATACTGCACTTGATGTTTTCATTAATAGGTACATACAAACAAGTTTGCAATATACGAAGCAATATACTCTTATGGCAATATATCAGAGACCTCTAATGTGAATACCTGTCTGGAAAAATTAAAGCTTCAATTGCAACGAAACACTTAAAATGATTACGACATTGGAACGATTTACATTATTCAAAGGCTGTGTTTTGTCGGATGAACACTTCTAACTTATATGTTCTTCGCGCACACTGCCATTTATTCCCCTTGTTCATTCATCGTGCCGTTTCCAGGAGGTACTACAAGCCTCACCACTACAAGCCTCGCCACTACACGCCTCGCCACTACACGCCTCGCCACTACGGAAGACACTACTAGTGAACAAGTCATGTCATCATTAACCGAACTGCAAGTCCGGTCTAGACAGACACATCGACCTGTCCGCAGTGTGGGGCTGTCACGCATGCCGCGCCAGTAACTTGGTGCCTTCAACTCGACCGTGTTCACAGAAAGGCCATCTTTCTGTGCAACACTTGTCATTGTTATGGATTTGCTAGTCCCCTGAGAGGACATCTCATATCATCTCACCATGTGTTGATTTCGCTGTTGGCCTTTGTACTGTTTTTACGCCTGAATCTGCCGGATTCGTGAGGAAATAAAATATCAACATCATGTTAGTGTCTTGTGACATATATTGTATTGGGATGCTGTATTTACTGCTTAGTTGTTCATATCCCTCAATGGAACCAGGAAGAGACTGACTGGTATGCTCGTGGGTAGGCACTGACACTGACACTGACACTGACACTGACACTGAGTGACTGGTATGCTCGTGGGCTCGTGGGTAGGCAGGAACACAATATGTAAAAATATAGTTTGGAACTTAGATCTGAGGCCTCGCTTGTACCTCGCTTCTACAAGCCTCGCCACTACGGAAGACACTACTAGTGAACAAGTCATGTCATCATTAACCGAACTGCAAGTCCGGTCTAGACAGACACATCGACCTGCCCGCAGTGTGGGGCTGTCACGCATGCCGCGCCAGTAACTTGGTGCCTTCAACTCGACCGTGTTCACAGGAAGGCCATCTTTCTGTGCAACACTTGTCATTGTTATGCATTTGCTAGTCCCCTGAGAGGACATCTCATATCATCTCACCATGTGTTGATTTCGCTGTTGGCCTTTTACTGTTTTTACGCCTGAATCTGCCGGATTCGTGAGTAAATAAAATATGAACATCATGTTGGCGTCTGGTGACATATCGTATTGGGATGCCGTATTTACTGCTTAGTTGTTCATTTCCCTCAATGGAACCAGGAAGAGACTGACTGGTATGCTCGTGGGTAGGTGCAGCAGGAACACAATATGTAAAAATATAGTTTGGAATTTAGATCAGGTAGGGTAGCTTACGTACATATATGCAAGATACTTGAGAGGAATCGAATGGATATGAAAGTCGGCGAAGTACCAATGGAAAAAACTATCTGAAAGTTGCATTGGGCAATCCTAGAGTGTAGTACGCTCTTACAAACAATGGTTGCTCTGGACAAAAGGTCAGATCAATTTCTGAAAATGTGCGATTTTCTCACGTGACACTCATGCCATTTTAACTATGCCAAATATGCCAGTTCACTTACGCTATTTTAGCGTTTGATATTGTTCTATCTCATATTCTCATACGATCTTCCACCTCCCATCTAATGATTGTTTTGTTCTTACTAGGAGTATAACCCAACACACCTATGAACTGTATCGGAAAACTGTATCTATTTTCAAAAACTCAATATTCACAGACCATACCAACCTTGATTTGAAAGCCCACCAAAGACCCAAGAGAAGAGCATTTTTCGACAAGTTAGAGATATATATTTTAGTAATTTACGATTATTTTACACATATGTCTATTTGGTAAATTCCACAACAAAAAACAGTCCTGCAGGAGTGATTGCCCACAAGTTGCATACAGAGTACAACCCCGTAGTATGTGGGCCTGAGGATTGAACGTGAAGCTCTACCACCCGCTCTCCGGCTGAGACGGTTGATCCGGTGTCCCAGGAACACGATACACATACCAGGCTGCCTTCCGATGTTCCTCTCCGCATGAGACAACATAGTGACCCGGCTGAGCAGCAACGGCAGCCTTCTTTAACGGTCGAGATTAGACCCATCTCGTACTGCCATCCATGGATGGGATGACTACAGAGAGGGTGCCCCTGTGTCTGCCGAGAGGGTGCCCCTGTGCGCCCAAACTTTCCCGGGTGCCGTTGTATTCAAAGACGTGTTTTTGTTTTGTTTATGTTTTAGTCGTTCCGTTTTCTCCCGTGATGCAAAAATCCAGTGTAATTCAAGCATTCCATTCAGTATTCAGTTGTGCTTGTTTCGTTTGTATGCTTTGTTCACGCTAAAACTGGATTCAATTCGATGTAACGCTGTTACCGATGACGGAAATTTCAACGCACATGAAAATAGCACAGTTTTGGTATTTTCATATTGTATTCACTATGGCATACAACAGGGTGAGAAGGACGAAATCAACAGCATTACAGCAGTATATACTGCTATAAATGGATGATGAGGCGAGGAAGCCATTTATTGTCAACAAACATGCCATTCACAGAGAGCAGCCCGACTTAGCACGAGAAAAAGGCTCGTCAGTGGCACCGAAATACTGACAGGTCTGAGTGACGGTCATGTTTAAACTGGCGACACTAATCAGTGGCGGATCCAGGGGGGGGGGGGTCACGTGGGTCATGACCCCCCATTGGGCCATTGGGGCACCACTGCGCCGTGGGGGCACCACCGCGCCGAGGCACCAGGGGCACCACCAAAATAAAGCAAAAAAACCGCGCCGCTACGAGGCGCAAATCAGTCAGTGTTCTTTGCACAAAGGGCACCACCAGGTGTACCAGGGGCACCACCACGCCGGTGTACCAGGGGCACCACCGCGCCGGTGCACCAGCGGCACGACCGCACCGGTGTACCAGCGGCACCACCGCGCCGGTGCACCAGCGGTACCACCACGCCGGTGTACCTGGGGTACCACCACGCGGGAGCACCAGGGGCACCACCGCGCCGGTGTACCAGGGTCACGACGGCGCCGGTGTACCAGGGGCACCACCGCGCCGGTGCACCAGCGGCACCACCACACCGGTGTACCAAGGGCACCACCGGGCCGATAGGCGGCACTATGGGGCGAGGGGAGGCACCAGGGCACCGTGTCTCCTTGAATCCAGGAGGGGGAAATAATGGCGTGGTGCCGCCATGAAATCACAAGCATTGGTCGCTATATTTTTTTCTCTCGCGAAATGATGCTAAATTATCACCCTCATATTTATTTTTATATCATATTTTGAGGGGCACCCTCAAAATATAGTGGACCAAATCCGTTGAGTTTTCAGATTTGGGTATAGGTAGGGGCACCACTGCAATTGATGACCCCTTGAAGATTTTCTGGATCCGTCCCAGACACTCATTGTTGGCGACCTGCGAGCCAGCCTGGGTCGGATTGGCCTTCCATTTGGTAATGACAACATGGCTTCCTCACCAGTAGTGTCTTCCGTAGTAGCGAGGCTTGTGGCAGTAGCGGCGTTTGTAGTAGTTGCGAGGTTTGTAGTATACCGTCTCAAAGCGGTCCAATGATGAGCGGTATGAGTAAAAGTTACGTACACACATCACCGGGCAGATGCTGTATATTGATTATCGATAGCTTTGCCACGATACGTACACACATCACCGGGCAGATGATGTATATTGTTCATCAATAGCTTTGCCACGATACGTACACACATCACCGGGCAGATGCTGTATATTGATTATCGATAGCTTTGCCACGATACGTACACACATCACCGGGCAGATGATGTATATTGTTTATCAATAGCTTTGCTACCGTTCACATTATAACCAAGCCAATAACATTTCAACAATGCCACGAGTGTCGACACGTTCGCCGGCAACATCCTCAACCAGTCCGCACTGGAGGCTGGAGCCGCAGCTTGCACTGACGAGGACAGGAAACGCGACCGGTACGCTGAGCTCAGTCAGCGGTACCTGTTCGTTCCCCTGGCGGTGGAGACGAGCCGAGTCCTCGGGCAGGCGACCGACAGCTTTCTGCTGGAACTCGGGCGTCTGGTGACAGCCCGCACTGGCGAGCGACGCGAGACCGAGTGGCTGCGGCAGCGGTTCTCCATCGCCGTGGCACGCGGTAGCGCGGTATCTGTCCTCGCCACTGTCTGACCTCCCGCTGGCCAGACAGATCTCCATCTGTCAGCACCACCTCCAGCGACGTCTCAAGACTGGTGATATGGAACCTCTCTTGTTGTGATTTTGCCATCTGTCATGCAAATTGTATATGAATAATTAAAAAAAAAATTACCCCCTAAAAAAAATAAAAATGAACTAGATAAACTAGTAGAACTAGGAACTAGCCACTAGGTAAAGATAATTTTCCTTTTTGCTTATGTAGGTATAATATTTGTACATTTTGTCTTGTTAGTGACGTTCTCAAACAAAAGACACTGAAATAAGACAACAAGTATCCAGCATTTTCGTTCTTCATAGTTTTTTATAAACCAAGGGTATCCTCAAAGGGACATAATGACCTTTTGGTTTTGTTAGCAACAATTGGTTTGGCTACCGTTATGGTATTAAAATGATGTGATCTAAATTCAAGAATTAAATAAAATTATTCCCTAATTCAAAATTGGAAGTTTGGGAAAATTAATGATCGGTATTTTCCCTCCACTATTAGAAAGCGACACATCTGGAGCTTTTGTATCAATCTGTTCAACGTTACTGAATGGGCACTTCGAAACAAATCGCCGACACTAAATAGGTCGCCGTTTACGTGGATCGATGAGCTTCCGATTGAATTGCCAGTTTTGTTTTCAATGGTTGTTAATTGTAAAGGATGGGCGGCTATATAATCACAACAAGCAGAACGCAAAATATATTTTCCACACCATTGCGTAAAAAAGCAATAGGGCAAGCCCTAGTTTGATGGAAACCGAAAAATGTTCGTTAAAAGTGTGGAACGCTCATCAAGATTAACTTGAAATATCTCTCGGAAGGAATTTTTCGATGCAAAATGCAATGAATTTACATCATATTTTGGCCTCGTCTGTCGATTTCAAGTGCTAACTCCATTTTTGTGGGAAAAGGTCATTATTTCCCTTTAAAATATCGTCTTTCTGTGGGACCGGAGACACCAAGGGAGGCAGAAGTTGCGTTTGTGTGACATTGTACTTAGAAGTGACCCTCATTAAGTCTCTGAGTCTCCAGTAACATTGCGAAATAGTTCGAACTAAGACTATTTCGTGACTGAGGATCACGCAGCAGATTTGCTCCTGTGATTCATTCGTCCTCGGGTCTAAATCTGACTACAGCAATGCAGAATATGCTGAGTTGCAGTGACGTGTCACACAGCATGCAAATGCTTTTCTGAGGTGACGCGCCATTTAGCCTCGTGCTTGTTGTGACGCGTCTCCCTTCAGCGGAAGCAGTGTGATGCAACGCACTGTACAGTCGGTCTCACAACGATCTTCCCTTGCCACCACGTGGCGCTACGGTCGCGATAGGCACACACAAGGTGGTTTCCCCACCTTGGGTTGGTACCCATTGTGGCTGTCTGGCAGGTGCGAGACCTGGGGAGGAGGAGGGAGTGCGGGGCGTTGTCGGAATGGAATGCGCCGGGACCCGGGTGGTGGTCAGGGCCGTCTGTCTCGAGGGTCAAGAGGTCGCCTGTCCTGTGAGCTGGGAGAGATCCAACATTGGAGACTGATTAACAGTGCTCATCACATCAGCCCAAATAGCTCAGTCGGTATAGCTGTCTACTCCTAGCGTATTCGTAGCTTGGTCGTGGGTTCGAACCGCGCTGTCACCAGGCGCTTTTACGTGTATTTCTTTCTTAATCATGCCACGTGTCATGTGCAATGCATAACCCCGAAATTAGGAATACAAACGTCCACCTGATGATTCTACACGAAAAAGCAGACAAATGCAGTGGGCCTCGCACTGATATGTTCGCATCACGCCGCTCCGTCCTTCACGCTCCACAAACACACCCGGGCGGGTTTACAGCCATTAAGTTAGCGACGATATCTGCGACGACAGTATTTAAAACCAGGTCTATGAAGCATCGTCAGGTGTGTAGCTGATAGAGCATCCGACTGGCTACGTGTTTAAATTTGACCTTGACCTTGAGATCAGGTACAAATATCGACACTTTATTTTTTTTGGCGCAATGCAAATTTCTCAATCGTCGCAAGCGACACGACGGATAGCCATTTCCGAGACATCTGTGACGACGGTATCGGTCAACTTGAGATACAAATATTCGTCTTAAAGTATAGCCCGTACAGTGTCCTATCAACTGCACACTTAGCAATACTTCACAGACCTATGGTTGTCTTAAAACTGGTCATCACAGACATCGTCGCCAACTTGACATTCTAGGTCTGCATATATTTCCAACCACGGTCCGCCACACAGCCTCGCCACACATGCGCATTGTTATTCCCCAATCGGCCTGTGTGGGTCAGACCAGGACGGAGCGGTGCAGATTCAGCCAAGTATCGGCCGGCACCGGGCGAGCTGTCAAACGGGTCCGGCCACGCCTCGGTGCGAGATTCAGCCAGCTATCGTTTTGCCTACCCGTGGGAGACCCACAGCTAGGGAAGATCATTATGAGACCGACTGTACATATTCCTCTTACGACAGTGGCGGATCCAGGGGGCGGGTCACCGGGGTCATGACCCCCTCCCTTGGGCCATGAAGGGACACCACCACGCCGGGGGCACCACCAAAACCCCAAAATAAAGCAAAAATAAAGCAAAAATGAAGCAAAAAATCCCCAATAAAGCAAAAAATTCCAAAATAAAGCTAAAAATTCAACAAAAAATCAAAAGTGAAGCAAAAAATTATGCGCCGCTACGCGGCGCACATAATTCAGTGTTCTTTGAACCAATGGCAAAACCACGCCGGTGTACCAGGGGCACCACTGCGCCGGTGTACCAGCGGCACCACCGCGCCGGTGTACCAGGGGCACCACCGCGCCGGTGTACCAGGGGCACCCCCGCGCCGGTGTAGCAGGGGCACCACCGCGCCGGTGTACCAGGGGCACCACCGCACCGGTGTACCAGGGGCACCACCGCGACGGTGTACCAGGGGTACCACCGGTGTACCAGGGGCACCACCGGTGCACTAGGGGCACTACCGGTGTACCAGGGGCACCACCGAGCCGGTGCACCAGCGGCACCATCACGCCGGTGTACCAGGGGCACCACCACGCGGGGGCACCAGGGGCACCACCAGGGCCACGACGGCGTACCAGGGCCACGACGGTGTACCAGGGCCACGACGGCGCCGGTGTACCAGCGGCACCACCGCACCGGTGTATCAGGGGCACCACCGCACCGGTGTACCAGGGGCACCACCGTGCCGGTAGGCGGCACTATGGGGCGAGGGGAGGCACCAGGGTACCGTGCCTCCTTGAATTCAGGAGGGGGAAATAATGGCGTGGTGCCGCCATGAAATCACAAGCATTGGTCGATTGATTTTTTTTTCTCTCGCGAAATGATGCTAAATTATCATTGCTAAATTATGTTAAAAAAATGTCCCTTCATGCCTCCCGTCCCTTGAGCTATGAAGGGGCACCAACGTGCCTTTATACCAGAGGCAACAACCGGGATCCGCTTCCATAGGTGGTGGAACAGGGGGGGGGGGGGGGCACCAGGCACTGTGACTCCTTGAATCCAGGAGGATGGGGAGGCGGGGCACACTGAAAAAGTACTTACTAGGCAGATACTAATTTACCAACTTCAGCAAGCTTTAACCGCTGTCTTACCAACATGAGACCAGCAGCTTACTATGGTATCGGTTTGCACCAATCCCCTGTGCCCCCATCAAATTGCTGAAAACCGACCTATTTTATGCGAAATGGTGCAAAATTAAGAAACAAGAAACGCGCCGTTTCGCGGCGCATATTACATACGTGCGTCCTGATAAATCCTCGATGTCAAGATGTTTGTTGACTATCGTTTTTTCTCGCGAACGAACCCATAGGCCCCACCATTTTTTTTTATAATGTGGTTCATTGCTGGAAATCCATGAAACGTATTTGCAACTGGTAAGCAACTGCACCCAAGCTGTTATAATTTTGTGATTCAAAAGTAGACAATATCAAATGGTTGTGGCACAGCGGTAAAATTCCTTCTGTCTTTGCGGTGGAAGAATCTCATTGAGTGGCTGCATTGGTACCTTTGGGCCAGGCACGAAGCCAGGATTTCGTCCAGGGGGGGGGGGGGCGCCTCGAAAGGGCCCCTTCCCGAGCGTTGAAAGGGTCCTCTTCCCAAGCGCTGAAAGGCCCCTCCTCCCCCAAAACAAAACAAAAAACGGATGAAAAGGCACATTACAAGGATGGAAAATGCAGTATGACAGGTATGGCATGGCCATACCAACTTTTAGGAGCTGGAGTTAGCAAACTGCCATATCAACTTTGGAACCAGCGACACCAATTTGGAATCAGCTATACCAACTTGAAATATTTTTTAAGCTCAAGACCTGGAACTCTTAAGCAAATTGTGCCGCGGAGCGACGCCAAATTTTTGAGTCTTATGCCCTGGATATGCTTTCTCATCAATGCATCGCATTGCGTATGGTGCGGACCTCTAAAATGGCTATATTGTGCGTTTAAAGGAAATAGTTCACATTCAACATTAGTTTTAAACTGAGATAGCAGTTTTGTAGCCCGTGTTGGGAAACCCCTATCTGCAAGTTTTCTTGACTGAAAACACTCCAGCCGAATATATTTGAGTTTTTGGCGAAGGATTGCAGTGCTGGCGAAAGAATGTTGTACTGGTTCTAGCCCGGACAGAGGCTATACCATCAGCCAATCAGCTTGCAGCTGGTGGTAGCAGGCGAATCGCCGGCCGCCGGTTGGCACATCTCCAATGCGAGCCGGTTGGCACATCTCCAAATCTTTACGCGACTACTTTCGAATCTGATTGGCTGAACCATTTTTTACATTCGCGTGACGTCAGGACTCTGTCTCAGAGAGTAGGCATATAGTTTTGATAAACAATACAAATTTACGGCCTTCTGTCCTGAATCGGCGCGATATGAGGCCATTTTTGACAATATAAACCGAAATTGTATTACAAAATATAATCAAATCGTGTTGGGTAAAATTTTCCAAGGTGAACTATTTCCTATAAAAGTGCGGTAAAAAAGTGCTAAAGTAAACTATTTTGCCCAATTATATAGGAAAGTAGCAACATAACACATAAATGCGCCGAGAAACTGGCCGATATTTTTCCTAACCCGCATATAATTGAATTTGTAATTAAATTGCGCCGCGGAGCGGCGCGTAAATTTTGAGTCTTATTCCCTGTACAAATGTATTCTTACTGTTGAAAGGCCTAAGGTCCCTTCAGATCGTCTAGGGGCCCCTCTGACCTTTTCAACGCTCTTCCGACCTGTTCAGGGACTCATCTGGGATCCGCGAAGCGAAAAGACATGATGTGGAGTGGGTGATATATATATATATATATATATATATATATATATATATATATATATATATATTTATATATATATATATATATATATATATATATATATATATATATATATATATATATATATATATATATATATATATAATACAAAGAGTGCTTACTCTACAGGAAAAATTAAAATCGGAGCTTGCGGGTATATTGTAGCACCCTGACGAAGGGTGTTACAATATACCCGAAAGATCCGCTTTTAATATTTGTATTGTGGAGTAAGTCCTCTTTGTAATTAATTTTCATTTGGGATCTCTACGTGCTTTGACTCTTCCGGTCTCACCAGGGACGCCTCTGACCTTCCAAGAAGCCCCTCTTGTGTGTCAAGGGGCCCATTCGGCGTGTTCAGAGGTCCTTCCGAACTGGCCAGGGACTGCACTGGCTGCTTTGTCGCCCTGCCGACATGCTCAGAGGCAGGGGCGGCGAATTGCGGGAAGCAGGGTACCCAAACCCCCCCCCCCCCCCCTCCCCCAGTTGAAAATCCTGGGGAGGGGGAGGTCATTTTGCCCCCAGATTGAGCAGGCTAAAATGGGGGGGGGGGAATTACCATTATGCCCCCCAGGATTTTCGACTGGGGGGCAATTTGGGTTGGGCATTTTGGGCATTTTGAGTATCCCGCAATCCGCCGCACCTGCTCAGGGGTCGCTCCGACCTGTCCATGGGCCCTCCCAGTCTGACTAGGAACTCATCCGGCATGTTCAAGGGGCCTTACAACCGGTCCAGGGACCCTTTCGGTCTAGTCAGGGGCCCCTCTGACTTGCCCATGAGCCCCTCCGATCTGCCCAGCGACTCTTCTGGTCGGTCTGCGCTGGCTGCTTTGTCGCCCTGCCAACATGCTCAAGGGGCCTTTCGACCTGCCCTGGGGCCCCTCCGTGCTGGCCAGGGGCCAATTCGGCATGTTCTTACCCGTCCAGGGGTCCTTTCGGTCTGGTCAGGGGGCCCTCCGATCTGCACAGGGGCCCTTTTAACTTTCCAGAGGTCCTCTGTTCTCTCCAAGGGCCCTCTAACCTTCTAAGAGGCCCTTCCTACCTGAGAAGGGACTGCGCTGGCTGCTTTGTCGCCTTGCAACATGCTCCGAGGGCCCTCCGACCTGCCCTGCGGCCCCTCCGTGCTGACTAGGGGCTCATTTGGCATGTTCAGGGGCCCTTCTGATCCACCTAGGGGCCCTTTCGGTCTGGTCAGGGCCCCTCTGACCTGCACAGGGGCCCTTTTACCTTCCCAGGGGCCCTCTGGTCTGCCCAGGGGCCCTCCAACCTGCTCAGGGGCCCTTATGACCTGGCAAGGGACTGTGCTGGCCGCTTTAATCGCCCTGCTGACATGCTCAGGGGTCTCTCGACCTGCCCAGGGGCCATATGTGCTGGCTAGGCGCAATACTAGTTATATGGTTGTTCATTTTGCGTAAATACCTTTTGTAGTATGGTTTAAGGGCAGCCTTTGTGACAAATTTTCTTCAATACCAGTCGCATCCCTTATCCCTTATAAATATCCCTTCGCAAAATCCTGCCTATTTTTTAGTTCAAGAACATTTTTGAAATCCGCTCGAGACACCAAGCAATGTGATACACTGCTATCGCATGCATAAGATTTACTGTTTGTAAAAAACGGCTACCCCCTTCCTGGTCACGAACCTCGACTACTCTCTTGGTCAATTATGCATCAGCCGTCTGGGGCCCCCTTGACTGTACAAATTATATATTTGACCATCATCCGCGGCACTTTAAATGATAGAACGGGCACGACTGATATTGCAAATACCTATAGCCAACGTTTTGTCAACTAAAAAAAAATGATCAAATAGGGGCACCCTCAAAATATAGTGGACCAAATCCGTTAGTTTTAAGATTTGGGTATAGGTAGGGACACCGCTGCAATTGATGACCCTCTTTAAGATTTTCTGGATCCGCTCCTGTCATACGATGTTATCGGCGGTTCGCGAACAGACGAAGTCAGTAGTGAGATTCAAAAATGCGATGTTAAAAATATGCACCTTAGATAATCGGCAATGATAATATCCTCATATGTTTGTGTGCCGTAAAAAACGAAGTATAAGTATAGGTCTTCGGCCGACAAAAGTTCAGAAATCCCTGTTCTGAGCTAGAATTCTAGAGGATTCTATAATTACCTGAAGGGACTGACCACAGCTTTAAATCGTTTCAAATGAACAACACTTTGTGCTTCTTACCACTGTTATTGATAGCTTCAAAAGACGTCACTGTGTTTCACATTTGGTCAGGGCTAAACAAAATGGTTTCGTGGTTGTCGTCGAAATTAAGACCGGGGTTGGTGGTTGCCATCCTGCGATATTCAAATTCATAGTGCAAAATGTGCGCAATTGGTGCCATTATACACCCTATAGTGCACTATCAATACTGCCGGATCTTTTTTTCTGACTTAAATATTGAGCAGTACCCGAAAGCAGAAAACGGAATGTCGATACATTGATCGGAAAATTTGACGCGCAAAAATGCACATATAGAGCTAATTCCATTGCCGCATTGAGAGTCTCCCTGCCATCATTGGTTCGGAAAATAACCACCAACCAGGATGGGCATTGAACAAATATTGCCACCCCCGTCAATGGCGTTCGGCTGAAGGAATGCCGCTTGGATGGCCGTTGGTGGCACGTGGGACCGGGGACTGGTCAGAACAATGAAAGGGTAAGACCGGAAGGGACGCGTTTGCTGATACCAGTAACTATGCCAGAAAAAGCATACTAAATATACCAGATACACCAGGCATTAGGACAACCGCGACAACCAAGGGTATGCGCGGTATGTCATTGGTCCCTTGTAAAAGGGTCGCCAGGAGTGGTCGTCCGGACCGTCCGGACGACAGCCGTGGTTGTCTCGCCGATGCAGTATATAGTATTTAGTGTATAGTATACCTACAGTATAGTTTTTTTTTGCTGCGTGAGTGATTTGGAATGTAATTGTAGACCCAAGCAGCTGCTAACAAGAAGGCGTGTTTTAGAACGAAGGCATGCCAGAAGCAGAGATCGAAACAAAAACATATGCCTAGCACATACAGATACAGCTGAGTTAGGATAGGTGGATTGGGCTAGGGTAGACATTTCATTATTTTTGACTCGGTAACCTCGGCAGGACACCGAATGTGGTCGCCGAAATTCCATGTCCTTGATTGCCGGTGAGGACGACAAAACGACAAGATATTTTAGCCCTTCATTTGGTTTATCTGGAAACATCGTTCTCGGTTCTGCCCCTCTACTTTGTCAAGTTCAGGGATTGTGTCAGGACTAAAGCAACCATCAAAATGTTTCGAATAATCCTATTTCAAACTTCATTAATAATAATCGATATAAATGTTGCGTCACAGACCAATCAATAGCCAATTGTAACGTATGTGGTTAACAAAGCGCGATACAAATTAAGCGGGCAGGTTTGGTCCCCATAGCGTCGTCCACTTGACCAATGACAATTTGAGTAACAGCCAATTAGTGGTCTGAAAGGTGCGCCTAAAAAGTCAAAAAGGAAATTAAATAAACCAGTAAGGCGCCGTAGCTGGCGATGAACAAGCGGGCGCGAAGGAAATGTATGGGGAATTTCAACTCGATCGGGCAAGTAGTTTCTGAGATACAAACAAAAGGTGCGCACGTGCGGACGTGCAGAGGCACCCACTTTTGACTAGTGGGAAATTGGCGGCTGAGAGGTCCATAACCACACACCACATTTGAACACAATCGGCTCAGCCGTTCCTGATATATAGAATAGGGGTGTGCACGTACGCACGTGCAGAGTCACCCCACCCCTGAGTTGTGTAAAAGTGGTGGCTGAGTGGTCCCTAACCACACACCAAATTTGAACACAATCGGCTCAGCCGTTCCTGATATATAGAATAGGGGTGTGCACGTACGCACGTGCAGAGTCACCCCACCCCTGAGTTGTGTAAAAGTGGTGGCTGAGTGGTCCCTAACCACACACCAAATTTGAACACAATCGGCTCAGCCGTTCCTGATATATAGAATAGGGGTGTGCACGTACGCACGTGCAGAGTCACCCCACCCCTGAGTTGTGTAAAAGTGGTGGCTGAGTGGTCCCTAACCACACACCAAATTTGAACACAATCGGCTCAGCCGTTCCTGATATATAGAATAGGGGTGTGCACGTATGCACGTGTAGAGCCACCCCACCCATGACTTGTGGGAAGGAGGCAGCGGACGGGTCCCTAACCACACACCAAATTTGAACACAATCGGCCCAGCCGTTGCGGAGTTTTGCGAGAAAACACTTTTCAACCCTCACGCGGCACATGCCACGTACAGTGGTAGTCGCCCACATGAATCGGCACTGGTCTCAAACAGGTTAGGTTGGATGTGCCTACTCAGCAAAGAAACCTGCTTGTCAATCGGGCGTGCGGTTGCAGATATTTTAGCTGCTCAAAAGCATCCCTACGGGCCGGGCCGGGTCGGGCCGCTCATATTCAGATTTTCCCCATATACCACGGAAGGACGAGCGAGCGTGAAGCACTCGCTCGTAATAAATAGTAAACTTGAAAGTTTTATGGCTTCACCCCTAACTGGCGAAATTTTGCCCCGTTGGGATCATTTGGATGCATCAAATCAAAAATGGTGCTTAGATGTGATTATCCATTTATGCTAAGCCTCGCCGACGGACTTTTCTGTCTCAACTTCCGTATTTTCTAGTTAAGTTCAGCAACATGTTAGAAAGAGCTCATCACATATTCTCTGTCCGATAAATCGGAGCTGATGGTTAGGAGAAGCCGTGTGTATACTGGCGTTCTGCCAGTATAGCTGGTTAGTTTTGAGACACTGTCCTTTCACAGGAGGATGTTTTACATATACCCGTGACAGCTGGCGATCCATCCAGCAGCACCAGCGGGTCCAGCGACACCCGGCGGTGGGATGACAATATAGCTGAGCACAAATCACAAAGGTACAATCTACTAAATAAAGGTCTCATTTTTACCGACTGACGTCATCCATTGAAAGCGGTGAATGCCATTGTTGACAAGAGGATATTTTGGAAGAAATAAATGCTCTCATGTAGTTCCTCATATTAAGATTGAGCCAGCTTCACATAAGGATATTGTATTGAGATGTTTTGATAATTATATTTTCCACCAAATGACATGACATGACGTCATTAAAACTTCACTATCTCCAAAAATCCTACACGAATTTCATTGAAATTTGGTCAGAAGACGTAGAATTGATGTAGAATAAGGTACTGAGCGTTTCACGTCGATATCTGTTAGTGTTCAAGTTATTGAGAAAATCCGTGAGGGGGTGAAATGTACCCCCACTACCACCACCAGCGGGGCGCGGGATAAGGTGTAAGATTTAAATGGTAAGAGTTGAACAACACAATATTAATATTCAGGGCATCATTATCTACCGATACCAGACGTTATTTCTGTTTTCACCTTTGTATCTTCGATGACCAGATACCAAGACATCATATCTGCATTGCTGAGACAAATAACACCAGAAACGTGTATTGATGAATATACCTTTGTAGCCTTATATTTTGACTTAACCCTGGCCCGGGTAGGGCAAAATCACTACGTGTTCGGGTAGGGGGTACGACCCCCTTTAGCGTTTCGCCCCTAATTGAGCTAGAGCTTCGCGGCAAAGACGAGCGTGTTTCTTGTGACGGGAGGAAGCTGATGATATCCGATGTTAAGGTCTTAAGTTATTAGGTGACCTCTGAAGTCATGTCACTGACCCAAAAGTCATCAAAATTGCAAAGGCGTATAAAGTGAATTTTATCGAGCTACAATCGTGAATGAGCATATCACAATGCTTAACGGGTGCCACATTCATAATCAGCGTCACAAAATGTCCTAAAAACTGCTAAATTCCAAAAGGTTCACGTCAGGTCATCTGAGGTCAGTGACCTCGGTTGACCTGTGGATGCGCATGACCCCAGTGGAAGATATAATTATGTAACATGGATCCCAAATTTGAAATCAGGGTCACAAAATGTCTTATTAACCGTCAGAAGCCCAAAAAAGTCATCTGAGGTCATCGGAGGTCAATGACCTCAGTTGACCTCTGAAAAGGTCAATCGAGGTCACAATCTCAGTGGAAACCACAACTGTCACCTGGAAACACCTGTGCATATGCTCCTGAACAACAAACACTCGAAAACTGCACAAGTTACAAGATTCGATACTGCGGGACGCCAGTTGCGCCTGACATGATCTTGAGAAACAGGTCATAGGTCACGAGTCATGTAGGTTAGAACTTAGAAATGCAACATTTTCAGAGTCTGTGTACATTTTTCAAAAGTAGGGTACTGAAAGTTGCATCGAAATCGGTTGGAAACTACGCGAGTTATTCCAGAAAAATCGAGGGGTGGCATCCACCCCCCTACCCGGGCGAGAGTTAATGTGTCCCGAAGTTGTGATTTTAAGATAGAATCCTCTGCGGATCGGCCTTAAATAGTATGGCATATGGCATAGGAGCTTGGACTGATGTCAAAGCGCGATCAAAGTTTCGCCGTCCCCCAACTTTTCTTTGACCTTACTGCATCAATGTCGCTATTTAAGGCCGATCAGAGGATTATATCTTAAAATCACAACTTTGGGACACATTAGGTCAAAATATATGGCTGCAAAGGTTGATTCATAAACAAACGTTTCTGATGTTATTTGTCTCAGCAATGCAGAGATGATGTTTATGTATTGGTTTCTGGTCATCGAAGATACAAAGGTGAAAACAGAAATAACGTCTGGTATCGGTAGATAATGATGACCTTAATTTTATATTGCATAATGTTAAACTCTTACCCTTAAATCCATGTGAACCTTAACGACTATACCTACGCCATATTTTACAGAACATGTGAAAGGTATGCCACAATAATATCCCAAATTTGATATGAATATCTTCAACCGTTGATATACAGAACAAAATCGTCCTACGAGGTCGCAAGCAAAACTAAGTCTCAGTTAATGACTTCGGGGTGAAAAGTTCGAATTGTTCGTTGCTGGTACACACTAGAGACTAGAGACTGCTGAATCTGCTCCAGTTGCTATATACTGCTAAACTGGCTCCAAGCTTTACCAACTGGCTGCTATCAGTATTGATAACAAGTTCCTCGATCTCTCGCAGCTTGAGCGCTCTTCCGCGCCTCGGCGTCCCGGGGTATTGTCAACATTTTCCCCTGCAGTCCCGCGAATAGCCTCCGGCAGATCGCATGCAAATGGCCGCATAACGATGCACTGATGCGGCGACGTGCGCGCCGCCTGCCGGCTGTGCCCTCAGACCAAGACCACGTCATCGGATGAGCGGACACGCCTCTGTCCAGCTATATAACTGGGGGTGACTGCTGCTCTCTTCATCTAGAGACCAGCCAACTGTTCTCATCTCAACACGCCCCTGAAGCATAGCTGGCACCATGAAGCTGGTGAGTGACGAGGGTGAGCTTGGGTCGGTAAGGAAGTCTCATTTAGTCCAGTGGTATTGGCTCACTCTATATACATACATAGTTCACCTGTTCGTCGCCCCTATTTATAGGTCCATTTAAGCTAGCACGTGTTATCTAGCGAATCTGCTGTCCCCTGCACAGACGCTGCTGTTCGCCCTGCTGCTGGCTGGAGTGGCCATGTGCTCTGCCGCTGGACTGTTGACATCCGAGTCTGAGCAAGAGCTGGCCGGGTCAGCTCCTGTCGCCGAGGACCTGTACCAAGATGGCGGCGATCTGGACGGTGCCGAGACTTCCTTCTACCCCAGATACTACCGTCCGACCTACACCAGGTTAGTTGTCAGATCCTGATGCCCAGAACTGGCGATGGCCTAAGAAGATTCGACACACAAACAGCAAATGGTTATTCTGGTTGGTTTCAGTTTGATACGTAATATCGTTTTAATGTTGCGTTATGAAACGTTAAACGACTGAGATTCGACCAGTAAGCAGAAAGAATACTGCACTTGATTTTTTCATTAATATGTACATAAAATAAGTTTGCAATATATGAAGCAACATACTCTTATGGCAATATTTCAGAGACCTCTAATGTGAATACCTGTCTGGAAAAATTAAAGCTTCAATTGCAACGAAACACTTAAAATGATTACGACATTGGAACGATTTACATTATTCAAAGGCTGTGTTTTGTCGGATGAACACTTCTAACTTATATGTTCTTCGCGCACACTGCCATTTATTCCCCTTGTTCATTCATCGTGCCGTTTCCAGGAGGTACTACAAGCCTCACCACTACAAGCCTCGCCACTACAAGCCTCACCACTACACGCCTCGCCACTACGGAAGACACTACTAGTGAACAAGTCATGTCATCATTAACCGAGCTGCAAGTCCGGTCTGGACAGACACATCGACCTGCCCGCAGTGTGGGGCTGTCACGCATGCCGCGCCAGTAACTTGGTGCCTTCAACTCGACTGAGTTCACAGGAAGGCCATCTTTCTGTGCAACACTTGTCATTGTTATGGATTTGCTAGTCCCCTGAGAGGACCTCTCATATCATCTCACCATGTGTTGATTTCGCTGTTGGCTTTGTACTGTTTTTACGCCTGAATCTGCCGGATTCGTGAGGAAATAAAATATCAACATCATGTTCGCGTCTTGTGACATATATTGTATTGGGATGCCGTATTTACTGCTTAGTTGTTCATCTCCCTCAATGGAACCAGGAAGAGACTGACTGGTATGCTCGTGGGTAGGCACTGACACTGACACTGACACTGACACTGACACTGAGTGACTGGTATGCTCGTGGGCTCGTGGGTAGGCAGGAACACAATATGTAAAAATATAGTTTGGAACTTAGATCTGAGGCCTCGCTTGTACCTCGCTTCTACAAGCCTCGCCACTACGGAAGACACTACTAGTGAACAAGTCATGTCATCATTAACCGAACTGCAAGTCCGGTCTAGACAGACACATCGACCTGTCCGCAGTGTGGGGCTGTCACGCATGCCGCGCCAGTAACTTGGTGCCTTCAACTCGACTGTGTTCACAGGAAGGCCATCTTTCTGTGCAACACTTGTCATTGTTATGCATTTGCTAGTCCCCTGAGAGGACCTCTCATATCATCTCACCATGTGTTGATTTCGCTGTTGGCCTTTTACTGTTTTTACGCCTGAATCTGCCGGATTCGTGAGTAAATAAAATATGAACATCATGTTGGCGTCTGGTGACATATCGTATTGGGATGCCGTATTTACTGCTTATGATGTTCATTTCCCTCAATGGAACCAGGAAGAGACTGACTGGTATGCTCGTGGGTAGGTGCAGCAGGAACACAATATGTAAAAATATAGTTTGGAATTTAGATCAGGTAGGGTAGCTTACGTACATATATGCAAGATACTTGAGAGGAATCGAATGGATAAGAAAGTCGGCGAAGTACCAATGGAAAAAACTATCTGAAAGTTGCATTGGGCAATCCTAGAGTGTAGTACGCTCCTACAAACAATGGCTGCTCTGGACAAAAGGTCAGATCAATTTCTGAAGATGTGCGATTTTCTCACGTGACACTCATGCCATTTTAACTATGCCAAATATGCCAGTTCACTTACGCTATTTTAGCGTTTGATATTGTTCTATCTCATATTCTCATACGATCTTCCACCTCCCATCTAATGATTGTTTTGTTCTTACTAGGAGTATAACCCAACACACCTATGAATTGTATCGGAAAACTGTATCTATTTTCAAAAACTCAATATTCACAGACCATACCAACCTTGATTTGAAAGCCCACCAAAGACCCAAGAGAAGAGCATTTTTCGACAAGTTAGAGACATATATTTTAGTAATTTACGATTATTTTACACATATGTCTATTTGGTAAATTCCACAACAAAAAACAGTCCTGCAGGAGTGATTGCCCACAAGCTGCATACAGAGTACAACCCCACAGTATGTGGGCCTGAGGATTGAACGTGAAGCTCTACCACCCGCTCTCCGGCTGAGACGGTTGATCCGGTGTCCCAGGAACACGATACACATACCAGGCTGCCTTCCGATGTTCCTCCCCGCATGAGACAACATAGTGACCCGGCTGAGCGGCAGCGGCAGCCTTCTTTAACGGTCGAGATTAGACCCATCTCGTACTGCCATCCATGGATGGGTTGACTACAGAGAGGGTGCCCCTGTGTCTGCCGAGAGGGTGCCCCTGTGCGCCCAAACTTTCCCGGGTGCCGTTGTATTCAAAGACGTGTTTTTGTTTTGTTTATGTTTTAGTCGTCCCGTTTTCTCCCGTGAAGCGAAAATCCAGTGAAATGCAAGCATTCCATTCAGTATTCAGTTGTGCTTGTTTCGTTTGTATGCTTTGTTCACGCTAAAACTGGATTCAATTCGATGTAACGCTGTTACCGATGACGGAAATTTCAACGCACATGAAAATAGCACAGTTTTGGTATTTTCATATTGTATTCACTATGGCATACAACAGGGTGAGAAGGACGAAATCAACAACATTACAGCAGTATATACTGCTATAAATGGATGATGAGGCGAGGAAGCCATTTATTGTCAACAAACATGCCATTCACAGAGAGCAGCCCGACTTAGCACGAGAAAAAGGCTCGTCAGTGGCACCGAAATACTGACAGGTCTGAGTGACGGTCATGTTTAAACTGGCGACACTAATCAGTGGCGGATCCAGGGGGGGGGGGGTCACGTGGGTCATGACCCCCCATTGGGCCATTGGGGCACCACTGCGCCGTGGGGGCACCACCGCGCCGAGGCACCAGGGGCACCACCAAAATAAAGCAAAAAAATCCGCGCCGCTACGAGGCGCAAATCAGTCAGTGTTCTTTGCACAAAGGGCACCACCAGGTGTACCAGGGGCACCACCACGCCGGTGTACCAGGGGCACCACCGCGCCGGTGCACCAGCGGCACGACCGCACCGGTGTACCAGCGGCACCACCGCGCCGGTGCACCAGCGGCACCACCACGCCGGTGTACCTGGGGTACCACCACGCGGGAGCACCAGGGGCACCACCGTGGCGGTGTACCAGGGTCACGACGGCGCCGGTGTACCAGGGGCACCACCGCGCCGGTGCACCAGCGGCACCACCGCACCGGTGTACCAAGGGCACCACCGGGCCGATAGGCGGCACTATGGGGCGAGGGGAGGCACCAGGGCACCGTGTCTCCTTGAATCCAGGAGGGGGAAATAATGGCGTGGTGCCGCCATGAAATCACAAGCATTGGTCGCTATATTTTTTCTCTCGCGAAATGATGCTAAATTATCACCCTCATATTTATTTTTATATCATATTTTGAGGGGTACCCTCAAAATATAGTGGACCAAATCCGTTGAGTTTTCAGATTTGGGTATAGGTAGGGGCACCACTGCAATTGATGACCCCTTGAAGATTTTCTGGATCCGTCCCAGACACTCATTGTTGGCGACCTGCGAGCCAGCCTGGGTCGGATTGGCCTTCCATTTGGTAATGACAACATGGCTTCCTCACCAGTAGTGTCTTCCGTAGTAGCGAGGCTTGTGGCAGTAGCGGCGTTTGTAGTTGCGAGGTTTGTAGTATACCGTCTCAAAGCGGTCCAATGATGAGCGGTATGAGTAAAAGTTACGTACACACATCACCGGGCAGATGCTGTATATTGATTATCGATAGCTTTGCCACGATACGTACACACATCACCGGGCAGATGATGTATATTGTTTATCAATAGCTTTGCCACGATACGTACACACATCACCGGGCAGATGCTGTATATTGATTATCGATAGCTTTGCCACGATACGTACACACATCACCGGGCAGATGATGTATATTGTTTATCAATAGCTTTGCTACCGTTCACATTATAACCAAGCCAATAACATTTCAACAATGCCACGAGTGTCGACACGTTCGCCGGCAACATCCTCAACCAGTCCGCACTGGAGGCTGGAGCCGCGGCTTGCACTGACGAGGACAGGAAACGCGACCGGTACGCTGATATCAGTCAGCGGTACCTGTTCGTTCCCCTGGCGGTGGAGACGAGCCGAGTCCTCGGGCAGGCGACCGACAGCTTTCTGCTGGAACTCGGGCGTCTGGTGACAGCCCGCACTGGCGAGCGACGCGAGACCGAGTGGCTGCGGCAGCGGTTCTCCATCGCCGTGGCCCGCGGTAGTGCGGTATCTGTCCTCACCACTGTCTGACCTCCCGCTGGCCAGACAGATCTCCATCTGTCAGCACCACCTCCAGCGACGTCTCTAAGGCTGGTGATATGGAACCTCTCTTGTTGTGATTTTGCCATCTGTCATGCAAATGGTATATGAATAATTATAAAAAAAAATATTACCCCCTAAAAAAAATAAAAATGAACTAGGTAAACTAGTAGAACTAGGAACTAGCCACTAGGTAAAGATAATTTTCCTTTTTGCTTATGTAGGTATAATATTTTTACATTTTGTCTTGTTAGTGACGTTCTCAAACAAAAGACACTGAAATAAGACAACAAGTATCCAGCATTTTCGTTCTTCATAGTTTTTTTATAAACCAAGGGTATCCTCAAAGGGACATAATGACCTTTTGGTTTTGTTAGCAACAATTGGTTTGGCTACCGTTATGGTATTAAAATGATGTGATCTAAATTTAAGAATTAAATAAAATTATTCCCTAATTCAAAATTGGAAGTTTGGGAAAATTAATGATCGGTATTTTCCCTCCACTATTAGAAAGCGACACATCTGGAGCTTTTGTATCAATCTGTTCAACGTTACTGAATGGGCACTTCGAAACAAATCACCGACACTATATAGGTCGCCGTTGACGTGGATCGATGCGCTTCCGAGTTAATTGCCAGTTTTGTTTTCAATGGTTGTTAATTGTAAAGGATGGGCGGCTATATAATCACAACAAGCAGAACGCAAAATATATTTTCCACACCATTGCGTAAAAAAGCAATAGGGAAAGCCCGTAGTTTGATGGAAACCGAAAAATGTTCGTTAAAAGTGTGAAACGCTCATCAAGATTAACTTGAAATATCTCTCGGAAGGAATTTTTCGATGCAAAATGCAATGAATTTACATCATATTTTGGCCTCGTCTGTCGATTTCAAGTGCTAACTCCATTTTTGTGGGAAAAGGTCATTATTTCCCTTTAAAATATCGTCTTTCTGTGGGACCGGAGACACCAAGGGAGGCAGAAGTTGCGTTTGTGTGACATTGTACTTAGAAGTGACCCTCATTAAGTCTCTGAGTCTCCAGTAACATTGCGAAATAGTTCGAACTAAGACTATTTCGTGACTGAGGATCACGCAGCAGATTTGCTCCTGTGATTCATTCGTCCTCGGGTCTAAATCTGACTACAGCAATGCAGAATATGCTGAGTTGCAGTGACGTGTCACACAGCATGCAAATGCTTTTCTGAGGTGACGCGCCATTTAGCCTCGTGCTTGTTGTGACGCGTCTCCCTTCAGCGGAAGCAGTGTGATGCAACGCACTGTACAGTCGGTCTCACAACGATCTTCCCTTGCCACCACGTGGCGCTACGGGCGCGATAGGCACACACAAGGTGGTTTCCCCACCTTGGGTTGGTACCCATTGTGGCTGTCTGGCAGGTGCGTGACCTGGGGAGGAGGAGGGAGTGCGGGGCGTTGTCGGAATGGAATGCGCCGGGACCCGGGTGGTGGTCAGGGCCGTCTGTCTCGAGGGTCAAGAGGTCGCCTGTCCTGTGAGCTGGGAGAGATCCAACATTGGAGACTGATTAACAGTGCTCATCACATCAGCCAAAATAGCTCAGTCGGTATAGCTGTCTACTCCTAGCGTATTCGTAGCTTGGTCGTGGGTTCGAACCGCGCTGTCACCAGGAGCTTTTACGTGTATTTCTTTCTTAATCATGCCACGTGTCATGTGTAATGCATAACCCCGAAATTAGGAATACAAACGTCCACCTGATGATTCTACACGAAAAAGCAGACAAATGCAGTGGGCCTCGCACTGATATGTTCGCATCACGCCGCTCCGTCCTTCACGCTCCACAAACACACCCGGACGGGTTTACAGCCATTAAGTTAGCGACGATATCTGCGACGACAGTATTTAAAACCAGGTCTATGAAGCATCGTCAGGTGTGTAGCTGATAGAGCATCCGACTGGCTACGTGTTTAAATTTGACCTTGACCTTGAGATCAGGTACAAATATCGACACTTTATTTTTTTGGCGCAATGCAAATTTCTCAATCGTCGCAAGCGACACGACGGATAGCCATTTCCGAGACATCTGTGACGACGGTATCGGTCAACTTGAGATACAAATATTCGTCTTAAAGTATAGCCCGTACAGTGTTCTATCAACTGCACACTTAGCAATACTTCACAGACCTATGGTTGTCTTAAAACTGGTGATCACAGACATCGTCGCCAACTTGACATTCTAGGTCTGCGTATATTTCCAACCACGGTCCGCCACACAGCCTCGCCACACATGCGCATTGTTATTCCCCAATCGGCCTGTGTGGGTCAGACCAGGACGGAGCGGTGCAGATTCAGCCAAGTATCGGCCGGCACCGGGCGAGCTGTCAAACGGGTCCGGCCACGCCTCGGTGCGGGATTCAGCCAGCTATCGTTTTGCCTACCCGTGGGAGACCCACAGCTAGGGAAGATCATTATGAGACCGACTGTACATATTCCTCATACGACAGTGGCGGATCCAGGGGGCGGGTCACCGGGGTCATGACCCCCTCCCTTGGGCCATGAAGGGACATCACCACGCCGGGGGCACCACCAAAACCCCAAAATAAAGCAAAAATAAAGCAAAAATGAAGCAAAAAATCCCCAATAAAGCAAAAAATTCCAAAATAAAGCTAAAAATTCAACACAAAATCAAAAGTGAAGCAAAAAACTATGCGCCGCTACGCGGCGCACATAATTCAGTGTTCTTTGAACCAATGGCAAAACCACGCCGGTGTGCCAGGGGCACCACTGCGCCGGTGTACCAGCGGCACCACCGCGCCGGTGTACCAGGGGCACCACCGCGCCGGTGTACCAGGGGCACCCCCGCGCCGGTGTAGCAGGGGCACCACCGCGCCGGTGTACCAGGGGCACCACCGTGACGGTGTACCAGGGGTACCACCGGTGTACCAGGGGCACCACCGGTGCACTAGGGGCACTACCGGTGTACCAGGGGCACCACCGAGCCGGTGCACCAGCGGCACCATCACGCCGGTGTACCAGGGGCACCACCACGCGGGGGCACCAGGGGCACCACCGCCCCGGTGTACCAGGGCCACGACGGCGCCGGTGTACCAGCGGCACCACCGCACCGGTGTATCAGGGGCACCACCGCACCGGTGCACCAGGGGCACCACCGTGCCGGTAGGCGGCACTATGGGGCGAGGGGAGGCACCAGGGTACCGTGCCTCCTTGAATTCAGGAGGGGGAAATAATGGCGTGGTGCCGCCATGAAATCACAAGCATTGGTCGATTGATTTTTTTTTCTCTCGCGAAATGATGCTAAATTATCATTGCTAAATTATGTTAAAAAAATGTTCCTTCATGCCTCCCGTCCCTTGAGCTATGAAGGGGCACCAACGTGCCTTTATACCAGAGGCAACAACCGGGATCCGCTTCCATAGGTGGTGGAACAGGGGGGGGGGGGGGCACCAGGCACAGTGCCTCCTTGAATCCAGGAGGATAGGGGGGGGGGGGGGCGGGGCACACTGAAAAAGTACTTACTAGGCAGATACTAATTTACCAACTTCAGCAAGCTTTAACCGCTGTCTTACCAACATGATACCAGCAGCTTACTATGGTATCGGTTTGCACCAATCCCCTGTGCCCCCATCAAATTGCTGAAAACCGACCTATTTTATGCGAAATGGTGCAAAATTAAGAAACAAGAAACGCGCCGTTTCGCGGCGCATATTACATACGTGCGTCCTGATAAATCCTCGATGTCAAGATGTTTGTTGACTATCGTTTTTTTCTCGCGAACGAACCCATAGGCCCCACCATTTTTTTTATAATGTGGTTCATGGCTGGAAATCCATGAAACGTATTTGAAACTGGTAAGCAACTGCACCCAAGCTGTTATAATTTTGTGATTCAAAAGTAGACAATATCAAATGGTTGTGGCACAGCGGTAAAATTCCTTCTGTCTTTGCGGTGGAAGAATCTCATTGAGTGGCTGCATTGGTACCTTTGGGCCAGGCACGAAGCCAGGATTTCGTCCAGGGGGGGGGGGGGGCGCCTCGAAAGGGCCCCTTCCCGAGCGTTGAAAGGGTCCTCTTCCCAAGCGCTGAAAGGCCCCTCCTCCCCCCAAAACAAAACAAAAAACGGATGAAAAGGCACATTACAAGGATGGAAAATGCAGTATGACAGGTATGGCATGGCCATACCAACTTTTAGGAGCTGGAGTTAGCAAACTGCCATATCAACTTTGGAACCAGCGACACCAATTTGGAATCAGCTATACCAACTTGAATTTTTTTTAAGCTCAAGACCTGGAACTCTTAAGCAAATTGTGCCGCGGAGCGACGCGAAATTTTTGAGTCTTATGCCCTGGATATGCTTTCTCATCAATGTATCGCATTGCGTATGGTGCGGACCTCTAAAATGGCTATATTGTGCGTTTAAAGGAAATAGTTCACATTCAACACTAGTTTTAAACTGAGATAGCAGTTTTGTAGCCCGTGTTGGGAAACCCCTATCTGCAAGTTTTCTTGACTGAAAACACTCCAGCCGAATATATTTGAGTTTTTGGCGAAGGATTGCAGTGCTGGCGAAAGAATGTTGTACTGGTTCTAGCCCGGACAGAGGCTATACCATCAGCCAATCAGCTTGCAGCTGGTGGTAGCAGGCGAATCGCCGGCCGCCGGTTGGCACATCTCCAATGCGAGTCTATCTTTACGCGACTACTTTCGAATCTGATTGGCTGAACCATTTTTTACATTCGCGTGACGTCAGGACTCTGTCTCAGAGAGTAGGCATATAGTTTTGATAAACAATACAAATTTACGGCCTTCTGTCCTGAATCGTCGCGCTATGAGGCCATTTTTGACATTATAAACAGAAATTGTATTACAAAATATAATCAAATCGTGTTGGGTAAAATTTTCCAAGGTGAACTATTTCCTTTAAAAGTGCGGTAAAAAAGTGCTAAAGTAAACTATTTTGCCCAATTATATAGGAAAGTAGCAACATAACACATAAATGCGCCGAGAAACTGGCCGATATTTTTCCTAACCCGCATATAATTGAATTTGTAATTAAATTGCGCCGCGGAGTGGCGCGTAAATTTTGAGTCTTATTCCCTGTACAAATGTATTCTTACTGTTGAAAGGCCTAAGGTCCCTTCAGATCGTCTAGGGCCCCTCTGACCTTTTCAACGCTCTTCCGACCTGTTCAGGGACTCATCTGGGATCCGCGAAGCGAAAAGACATGATGTGGAGTGGGTGATATATATATATATATATATATATATATATATATATATATATATATATATATATATATATATATATATATATACATATATATATATATATATATATATATATATATATATATATATATATATATATATATATATATATATATATATATATATATATATATAATACAAAGAGTGCTTACTCTACAGGAAAAATTAAAATCGGAGCTTGCGGGTATATTGTAGCACCCTGACGAAGGGTGTTACAATATACCCGAAAGATCCGCTTTTAATATTTGTACTGTGGAGTAAGTCCTCTTTGTAATTAATTTTCATTTGGGATCTCTACGTGCTTTGACTCTTCCGGTCTCACCAGGGACGCCTCTGACCTTCCAAGAAGCCCCTCTTGTGTGTCAAGGGGCCCATTCGGCCTGTTCAGAGGTCCTTCCGACCTGGCCAGGGACTGCACTGGCTGCTTTGTCGCCCTGCCGACATGCTCAGAGGCAGGGGCGGCGAATTGCGGGAAGCAGGGTACCCAACCCCCCCCCCCTCCCCAGTTGAAAATCCTGGGGAGGGGGAGGTCATTTTGCCCCCAGATTGAGCAGGCTAAAATTGGGGGGGGGGGGAATTACCATTATGCCCCCCAGGATTTTCGACTGGGGAGCAATTTGGGTTGGGCATTTTGGGCATTTTGAGTATCCCGCAATCCGCCGCACCTGCTCAGGGGTCGCTCCGACCTGTCCATGGGCCCTCCCAGTCTGACTAGGAACTCATCCGGCATGTTCAAGGGACCTTACAACCGGTCCAGGGACCCTTTCGGTCTAGTCAGGGGTCCCTCTGACTTGCCCATGAGCCCCTCCGAGCTGCCCAGCGACTCTTCTGGTCGGTCTGCGCTGGCTGCTTTGTCGCCCTGCCAACATGCTCAAGGGGCCTTTCGACCTGCCCTGGGGCCCCTCCGTGCTGGCCAGGGGCCAATTCGGCATGTTCTTACCCGTCCAGGGGTCCTTTCGGTCTGGTCAGGGGCCCCTCCGATCTGCACAGGGGCCCTTTTAACTTTCCAGAGGTCCTCTGTTCTCTCCAAGGGCCCTCTAACCTTCTAAGAGGCCCTTCCTACCTGAGAAGGGACTGCGCTGGCTGCTTTGTCGCCTTGCAACATGCTCCGAGGGCCCTCCGACCTGCCCTGCGGCCCCTCCGTGCTGACTAGGGGCTCATTCGGCATGTTCAGGGGCCCTTCTGATCCACCTAGGGGCCCTTTCGGTCTGGTCAGGGCCCATCTGACCTGCACAGGGGCCCTTTTACCTTCCCAGGGGCCCTCTGGTCTGCCCAGGGGCCCTCCAACCTGCTCAGGGGCCCTTATGACCTGGCAAGGGACTGTGCTGGCCGCTTTAATCGCCCTGCTGACATACTCAGGGTCTCTCGACCTGCCCAGGGGCCATATGTGCTGGCTAGGCGCAATAATAGTTATATGGTTGTTCATTTTGCGTAAATACCTTTTGTAGTAAAGTTTAAGGGCAGCCTTTGTGACAAATTTTCTTCAATACCAGTCGCATCCCTTATCCCTTTTAAATATCCCTTCGCAAAATCCTGCCTATTTTTTAGTTCAAGAACATTTTTGAAATCCGCTCGAGACACCAAGCAATGTGATACACTGCTATCGCATGCATAAGATTTACTGTTTGTAAAAAACGGCTACCCCCTTCCTGGTCACGAACCTCGACTACTCTCTTGGTCAATTATGCATCAGCCGTCTGGGGCCCCCCTTGACTGTACAAATTATATATTTGACCATCATCCGCGGCACTTTAAATGATAGAACGGGCACGACTGATATTGCAAATACCTATAGCCAACGTTTTGTCAACTAAAAAAAAATGATCAAATAGGGGCACCCTCAAAATATAGTGGACCAAATCCGTTAGTTTTAAGATTTGGGTATAGGTAGGGACACCGCTGCAATTAATGACCCTCTTTAAGATTTTCTGGATCCGCTCCTGTCATACGATGTTATCGACGGTTCGCCAACAGACGAAGTCAGTAGTGAGATCCAAAAATGCGATGTTAAAAATATGCACCTTAGATAATCGGCAATGATAATATCCTCATATGTTTGTGTGCCGTAAAAAAGCGAAGTATAAGTATAGGTCTTCGGCCGACAAAAGTTCAGAAATCCCTGTTCTGAGCTAGAATTCTAGAGGATTCTATAATTACCTGAAGGGACTGACCACAGCTTTAAATCGTTTCAAATGAGCAACACTTTGTGCTTCTTACCACTGTTATTGATAGCTTCAAAAGACGTCACTGTGTTTCACATTTGGTCAGGGCTAAACAAAATGGTTTCGTGGTTGTCGTCGAAATTAAGACCGGGGTTGGTGGTTGCCATCCTGCGATATTCAAATTCATAGTGCAAAATGTGCGCAATTGGTGCCATTATACACCCTATAGTGCACTATCAATACTGCCGGATCTTTTTTCTGACTTCAATATTGAGCAGTACCCGAAAGCAGAAAACGGAATGTCGATACATTGATCGGAAAATTTGACGCGCAAAAATGCACATATAGAGCTAATTCCATTGCCGCATTGAGAGTCTCCCTGCCATCATTGGTTCGGAAAATAACCACCAACCAGGATGGGCATTGAACAAATATTGCCACCCCCGTCAATGGCGTTCGGCTGAAGGAATGCCGCTTGGATGGCCGTTGGTGGCACGTGGGACCGGGGACTGGTCAGAACAATGAAAGGGTAAGACCGGAAGGGACGCGTTTGCTGATACCAGTAACTATGCCAGAAAAAGCATACTAAATATACCAGATCCACCAGGCATTAGGACAACCGCGACAACCAAGGGTATGCGCGGTATGTCATTGGTCCCTTGCAAAAGGGTCGCCAGGAGTGGTCGTCCGGACCGTCCGGACGACAGCCGTGGTTGTCTCGCCGATGCAGAATATAGTATTTAGTGTATAGTATACCTACAGTATAGTTTTTTTTTGCTGCGTGAGTGATTTGGAATGTAATTGTAGACCCAAGCAGCTGCTAACAAGAAGGCGTGTTTTAGAACGAAGGCATGCCAGAAGCAGAGATCGAAACAAAAACATATGCCTAGCACATACAGATACAGCTGAGTTAGGATAGGTGGATTGGGCTAGGGTAGACATTTCATTATTTTTGACTCGGTAACCTCGGCAGGACACCGAATGTGGTCGCCGAAATTCCATGTCCTTGATTGCCGGTGAGGACGACAAAACGACAAGATATTTTAGCCCTTCATTTGGTTTATCTGGAAACATCGTTCTCGGTTCTGCCCCTCTACTTTTCCAAGTTCAGGGATTGTGTCAGGACTAAAGCAACCATCAAAATGTTTCGAATAATCCTATTTCAAACTTCATTAATAATAATCGATATAAATGTTGCGTCACAGACCAATCAATAGCCAATTGTAACGTATGTGGTTAACAAAGCGCGATACAAATTAAGCGGGCAGGTTTGGTCCCCATAGCGTCGTCCACTTGACCAATGACAATTTGAGTAACAGCCAATTAGGGGTCTGAAAGGTGCGCCTAAAAAGTCAAAAAGGAAATTAAATAAACCAGTAAGGCGCCGTAGTTGGCGATGAACGAGCGAGCGCGAAGGAAATGTATGGGGAATTTCAACTCGATCGGGCAAGTAGTTTCTGAGATACAAACAAAAGGTGCGCACGTGCGGACGTGCAGAGGCACCCACTTTTGACTAGTGGGAAATTGGCGGCTTAGAGGTCCATAACCACACACCAAATTTGAACACAATCGGCTCAGCTGTTCCAGAGATATAGAATAGGGGTGTGCACGTACGCACGTGCAGAGTCACCCCACCCCTGAGTTGTGTAAAAGTGGCGGCTGAGTGGTCCCTAACCACACACCAAATTTGAACACAATCGGCTCAGCCGTTCCTGATATATAGAATAGGGGTGTGCACGTACGCACGTGCAGTCACCCCACCCCTGAGTTGTGTGAAAGTGGTGGCTGAGTGGTCCCTAACCACACACCAAATTTGAACACAATCGGCTCAGCCGTTCCTGATATATAGAATAGGGGTGTGCACGTATGCACGTGTAGAGCCACCCCACCCATTACTTGTGGGAAGGCGGCAGCGGACGGGTCCCTAACCACACACCAAATTTGAACACAATCGGCCCAGCCGTTGCGGAGTTTTGCGAGAAAACACTTTTCAACCCTCACGCGGCACATGCCACGTACAGTGGTAGTCGCCCACATGAATCGGCACTGGTCTCAAACAGGTTAGGTTGGATGTGCCTACTCAGCAAAGAAACCTGCTTGTCAATCGGGCGTGCGGTTGCAGATATTTTAGCTTCTCAAAAGCATCCCTACGGGCCGGGCCGGGTCGGGCCGCTCATATTCAGATTTTCCCCATATACCACGGAAGGACGAGCGAGCGTGAAGCGCTCGCTCGTAATAAATAGTATACTTGAAAGTTTTATGGCTTCACCCCTAACTGGCGAAATTTGCCCCGTTGGGATCATTTGGATGCATCAAATCAAAAATGGTGCTTAGATGTGATTATCCATTTATGCTAAGCCTCGCCGACGGACTTTTCTGTCTCAACTTCCGTATTTTCTAGTTAAGTTCAGCAACATGTTAGAAAGAGCTCATCACATATTCTCAGTCCGATAAATCGGAGCTGATGGTTAGGAGAAGCCGTGTGTATACTGGCGTTCTGCCAGTATAGCTGGTTAGTTTTGAGACACTGTCCTTTCACAGGAGGATGTTTTACATATACCCGTGACAGCTGGCGATCCATCCAGCAGCACCAGCGGGTCCAGCGACACCCGGCGGTGGGATGACAATATAGCTGAGCACAAATCACAAAGGTACAATCTACTAAATAAAGGTCTCATCTTTACCGACTGACGTCATCCATTGAAAGCGGTGAATGGCATTGTTGACAAGAGGATATTTTGGAAGAAATAAATGCTCTCATGTAGTTCCTCATATTAAGATTGAGCCAGCTTCACATAAGGATATTGTATTGAGATGTTTTGATAATTATATTTTCCACCAAATGACATGACATGACGTCATTAAAACTTCACCATCTCCAAAAATCCTACACGAATTTCATTGAAATTTGGTCAGAAGACGTAGAATTGATGTAGAATAAGGTACTGAGCGTTTCACGTCGATATCTGTTAGTGTTCAAGTTATTGAGAAAATCCGTGAGGGGGTGAAATGTACCCCCCCCCCCACTACCACCACCAGCGGGGCGCGGGATAAGGTGTAAGATTTAAATGGTAAGAGTTGAACAACACAATATTAATATTCAGGGCATCATTATCTACCGATACCAGACGTTATTTCTGTTTTCACCTTTGTATCTTCGATGACCAGATACCAAGACATCATATCTGCATTGCTGAAACAAATAACACCAGAAACGTGTATTGATGAATATACCTTTGTAGCCTTATATTTTGACTTAACCCTGGCCCGGGTAGGGCATAATCACTACGTGTTCGGGTAGGGGGTACGACCCCTTTAGCGTTTCGCCCCTAATTGAGCTAGAGCTTCGCGGCAAAGACGAGCGTGTTTCTTGTGACGAGAGGAAGATGATGATACCCGATGTTAAGGTCTTAAGTTATTAGGTGACCTCTGAAGTCATGTCACTGACCCAAAAGTCATCAAAATTGCAAATACGTATAAAGTGAATTTTATCGAGCTACAATCGTGAATGAGCATATCACAATGCTTAACGGGTGCCAAATTCATAATCAGCGTCACAAAATGTCCTAAAAACTGCTAAATTCCAAAAAGGTCACGTCAGGTCATCTGAGGTCAGTAACCTCGGTTGACCTGTGGATGCGCATGACCCCAGTGGAACATATAATTATGTAACATGGATCCCAAATTTGAAATCAGCGTCACAAAATGTCTTATAAACCGTCAGAAGCCCAAAAAAGTCATCTGAGGTCATCGGAGGTCAATGACCTCAGTTGACCTCTGAAAAGGTCAGTCGAGGTCACAATCTCAGTGGAAACCACAACTGTCACCTGGAAACACCTGTGCATATGCTCCTGAACAACAAACACTCGAAAACTGCACAAGTTACAAGCTTCGATACTGCGGGACGCCAGTTGCGCCTGACATGACCTTGAGAAACAGGTCATAGGTCACGAGTCATGTAGGTTAGAACTTAGAAATTCAACATTTTCAGAGTTTGTGTACATTTTTCAAAAGTAGGGTACTGAAAGTTGCATCGAAATCGGTTGGAAACTACGCGAGTTATTCCAGAAAAATCGAGGGGTGGCATCCACCCCCTACCCGGGCGAGAGTTAATGTGTCCCGAAGTTGTGATTTTAAGATAGAATCCTCTGCGGATCGGCCTTAAATAGTATGGCATATGGCATAGGAGCTTGGACTGATGTCAAAGCGCGATCAAAGTTTCACCGTCCCCCAACTTTTCTTTGACCTTACTGCATCAATGTCGCTATTTAAGGCCGATCAGAGGATTATATCTTAAAATCACAACTTTGGGACACATTAGGTCAAAATATATGGCTGCAAAGGTTGATTCATAAACAAACGTTTCTGATGTTATTTGTCTCAGCAATGCAGAGATGATGTTTATGTATTGGTTTCTGGTCATCGAAAATACAAAGGTGAAAACAGAAATAACGTCTGGTATCGGTAGATAATGATGACCTTAATTTTATATTGCATAATGTTAAACTCTTACCCTTAAATCCATGTGAACCTTAACGACTATACCTACGCCATATTTTACAGAACATGTGAAAGGTATGCCACAATAATATCCCAAATTTGATATGAATATCTTCAACCGTTGATATACAGAACAAAATCGTCCTACGAGGTCGCAAGCAAAACTAAGTCTCAGTTAATGACTTCGGGGTGAAAAGTTCGAATTGTTCGTTGCTGGTACACACTAGAGACTAGAGACTGCTGAATCTGCTCCAGTTGCTATATACCGCTAAACTGGCTCCAAGCTTTACCAACTGGCTGCTATCAGTATTTATAACAAGTTCCTCGATCTCTCGCAGCTTGAGCGCTCTTCCGCGTCTCGGCGTCCCGGGGTATTGTCAACATTTTCCCCTGCAGTCCCGCGAATAGCCTCCGGCAGATCGCATGCAAATGGCCGCATAACGATGCACTGATGCGGCGACGTGCGCGCCGCCTGCCGGCTGTGCCCTCAGACCAAGACCACGTCATCGGATGAGCGGACACGCCTCTGTCCAGCTATATAACTGGCGGGGGCTGCTGCTCTCTTCATCTAGAGACCAGCCAACTGTTCTCATCTCAACACGCCCCTGAAGCATAGCTGGCACTATGAAGCTGGTGAGTGACGAGGGTGAGCTTGGGTCGGTAAGGAAGTCTCATTTAGTCCAGTGGTATTGGCTCACTCTATATACATACATAGTTCACCTGTTCCGTCGCCCCTATTTATAGGACCATTTAAGTTAGCACGTGTTATCTAGCGAATCTGCTGTCCCCTGCACAGACGCTGCTGTTCGCCCTGCTGCTGGCTGGAGTGGCCATGTGCTCTGCCGCTGGACTGTTGGCATCCGAGTCTGAGCAGGAGGTGGCCGGGTCAGCTCCTGTCGCCGAGGACCTGGACCAAGATGGCGGCGATCTGGACGGTGCCGAGACTTCCTTCTACCCCAGATACTACCGTCCGACCTACATCAGGTTAGTTGTCAGATCCTGATGACCAGAACTGGCGATGGCCTAAGAAGATTCGACACACAAACAGCAAATGGTTATTCTGGTTGGTTTCAGTTTGATACGTAATATCGTTTTAATGTTGCGTTATGAAACGTTAAACGACTGAGATTCGACCAGTAAGCAGAAAGAATACTACACTTGATTTTTTCATTAATATGTACATACAAACAAGTTTGCAATATACGAAGCAATATACTCTTATGGCAATATTTCAGAGACCTCTAATGTGAATACCTGTCTGGAAAAATGAAAGCTTCAATTGCAACGAAACACTTAAAATGATTACGACATTGGAACGATTTACATTATTCAAAGGCCGTGTTTTGTCGGATGAACATTTTTAACTTATATGTTCTTCGCGCACACTGCCATTTATTCACCGATTGTTCATTCATCGTGCCGTTTCCAGGAGGTACTACAAACCTCACCACTACAAGCCTCGCCACTACAATCCTCGCCACTACGGAAGACACTACTAGTGAACAAGTCATGTCATCATTAACCGAACTGCAAGTCCGGTCTAGACAGACACATCGACCTGCCCGCAGTGTGGGGCTGTCACGCATGACGTGACAGTAACTTGGCGCCTTCAACTCGACTGTGTTCACAGGAAGGCTATCTTTCTGTGCAACACTTGTCATTGTTATGCATTTGCTAGTCCCCTGAGAGGACATCTCATATCATCTCACCATGTGTTGATTTCGCTGTTGGCCTTTTACTGTTTTTACGCCTGAATCTGCCGGATTCGTGAGGAAATAAAATATGAACATCATGTTGGCGTCTGGAGACATATCGTATTGGGATGCCGTATTTACTGTTTAGTTGTTCATCTCCCTCAATGGAACCAGGAAGAGACTGACTGGTATGCTCGTGGGTAGGTGCAGCAGGAACACAATATGTAAAAATATAGTTTGGAATTTAGATCAGGTAGGGTAGCTTACGTACATATATATGTACCTAAGCTACCCTACCTGTACCTGTACCTACCTGTACGTATATATGCAAGATACTTGAGAGGAATCGAATGGACATGAAAGTCGGCGAAGTACCAATGGAAAAAAACTATCTGAAAGTTGCATTGGGCATTCCTAGAGTGTAGTACGTTCCTACAAACAATGGCTGCTCTGGACAAAAGGTCAGATCAATTTCTGAAAATGTGCGATTTTCTCACGTGACACTCATGCCATTTGAACTGTGCCAAATATGCCAGTTCACTTACGCTATTTTAGCGTTTGATATTGTTCTATCTCATATTCTCATACGATCTTCCACCTCCCATCTAATGATTGTTTTGTTCTTACTAGGAGTATAACCCAACACACCTATGAACTGTATCGGAAAACTGTATCTATTTTCAAAAACTCAATATTCACAGACCATACCAACCTTGATTTGAAAGCCCACCAAAGACCCAAGAGAAGAGCATTTTTCGACAAGTTAGAGACATATATTTTAGTAATTTACGATTATTTTACACATATGTCTATTTGGTAGAATCCACAACAACAAACAGTCCTGCAGGAGTAATTGCCCACAAGCTGGATACAGACTACAACCCCACAGTATGTGAGCCTGAGGATTGAACGTGAAGCTCTACCACCCGCTCTCCGGCTGAGACGGTTGATCCGGTGTCCCAGGAACACGATACACATACCAGGCTGCCTTCCGATGTTCCTCCCCGCATGAGACAACATAGTGACCCGGCTGAGCAGCAGCGGCAGCCTTCTTTAACGGTCGAGATTAGACCCATCTCGTACTGCCATCCATGGATGGGATGACTACAGAGAGGGATGACGCCCAAACTTTCCCGGGTGCCGTTGTATTCAAAGACGTGTTTTTGTTTTGTTTATGTTTTAGTCGTTCCGTTTTCTCCCGTGAAGCGAAAATCCAGTGTAATGCAAGCATTCCATTCAGTATTCAGTTGTGCTTGTTTCGTTTGTATGCTTTGTTCACGCTAAAACTGGATTCAATTCGATGTAACGCTGTTACCGATGACGGAAATTTCAACGCACATGAAAATAGCACAGTTTTGGTATTTTCATATTTGATTCACTATGGCATACAACAGGGTGAGAAGGACGAAATCAACAGCATTACAGCAGTATATACTGCTATAAATGGATGATGAGGCGAGGAAGCCATTTATTGTCAACAAACATGCCATTCACAGAGAGCAGCCCGACTTAGCACGAGAAAAAGGCTCGTCAGTGGCACCGAAATACTGACAGGTCTGAGTGACGGTCATGTTTAAACTGGCGACACTAATCAGTGGCGGATCCAGGGGGGGGGGGGGGTCACGTGGGTCATGACCCCCCATTGGGCCATTGGGGCACCACTGCGCCGTGGGGGCACCACCGCGCCGAGGCACCAGGGGCACCACCAAAATAAAGCAAAAAAATCCGCGCCGCTACGAGGCGCAAATCAGTCAGTGTTCTTTGCACAAAGGGCACCACCAGGTGTACCAGGGGCACCACCACGCCGGTGTACCAGGGGCACCACCGCGCCGGTGCACCAGCGGCACGACCGCACCGGTGTACCAGCGGCACCACCGCGCCGGTGCACCAGCGGCACCACCACGCCGGTGTACCTGGGGTACCACCACGCGGGAGCACCAGGGGCACCACCGCGCCGGTGTACCAGGGTCACGACGGCGCCGGTGTACCAGGGGCACCACCGCGCCGGTGCACCAGCGGCACCACCGCACCGGTGTACCAAGGGCACCACCGGGCCGATAGGCGGCACTATGGGGCGAGGGGAGGCACCAGGGCACCGTGTCTCCTTGAATCCAGGAGGGGGAAATAATGGCGTGGTGCCGCCATGAAATCACAAGCATTGGTCGCTATACTTTTTCTCTCTCGCGAAATGATGCTAAATTATCACCCTCATATTTATTTTTATATCATATTTTGAGGGGCACCCTCAAAATATAGTGGACCAAATCCGTTGAGTTTTCAGATTTGGGTATAGGAGGGGCACCACTGCAATTGATGACCCCTTGAAGATTTTCTGGATCCGTCCCAGACACTCATTGTTGGCGACCTGCGAGCCAGCCTGGGTCGGACTGGCCTTCCATTTGGTAATGACAACATGGCTTCCTCACCAGTAGTGTCTTCCGTAGTAGCGAGGCTTGTGGCAGTAGCGGCGTTTGTAGTAGTTGCGAGGTTTGTAGTATACCGTCTCAAAGCGGTCCAATGATGAGCGGTATGAGTAAAAGTTACGTACACACATTACCGGGCAGATGATGTATATTGATTATCAATAGCTTTGCCACGATACGTACACACATCACCGGGCAGATGATGTATATTGTTTATCAATAGCTTTGCCACGATACGTACACACATCACCGGGCAGATGCTGTATATTGATTATCGATAGCTTTGCCACGATACGTACACACATCACCGGGCAGATGATGTATATTGTTTATCAATAGCTTTGCTACCGTTCACATTATAACCAAGCCAATAACATTTCAACAATGCCACGAGTGTCGACACGTTCGCCGGCAACATCCTCAACCAGTCCGCACTGGAGGCTGGAGCCGCGGCTTGCACTGACGAGGACAGGAAACGCGCCCGGTACGCTGAGCTCAGTCAGCGGTACCTGTTCGTTCCCCTGGCGGTGGAGACGAGCCGAGTCCTCGGGCAGGCGACCGACAGCTTTCTGCTGGAACTCGGGCGTCTGGTGACAGCCCGCACTGGCGAGCGACGCGAGACCGAGTGGCTGCGGCAGCGGTTCTCCATCGCCGTGGCACGCGGTAGCGCGGTATCTGTCCTCGCCACTGTCTGACCTCCCGCTGGCCAGACAGATCTCCATCTGTCAGCACCACCTCCAGCGACGTCTCTAAGACTGGTGATATGGAACCTCTCTTGTTGTGATTTTGCCATCTGTCATGCAAATTGTACATGAATAATTTTTTTTAAAAAAATATTACCCCCTAAAAAAAATAAAAATGAACTAGGTAAACTAGTAGAACTAGGAACTAGCCACTAGGTAAAGATAATTTTCCTTTTTGCTTATGTAGGTGTAATATTTTTACATTTTGTCTTGTTAGTGACGTTCTCAAACAAAAGACACTGACATAAGACAACAAGTATCCAGCATTTTCGTTCTTCATAGTTTTTTATATACCAAGGGTACCCTCAAAGGGACATAATGACCTTTTGGTTTTGTTAGCAACAATTGGTTTGGCTACCGTTATGGTATTAAAATGATGTGATCTAAATTTAAGAATTAAATAAAATTATTCCCTAATTCAAAATTGGAAGTTTGGGAAAATTAATGATCGGTATTTTCCCTCCACTATTAGAAAGCGACACATCTGGAGCTTTTGTATCAATCTGTTCAACGTTACTGAATGGGCACTTCGAAACAAATCGCCGACACTATATAGGTCGCCGTTGACGTGGATCGATGCGCTTCCGATTGAATTGCCAGTTTTGTTTTCAATGGTTGTTAATTGTAAAGGATGGGCGGCTATATAATCACAACAAGCAGAACGCAAAATATATTTTCTACACCATTGCGTAAAAAAGCAATAGGGAAAGCCCGTAGTTTGATGGAAACCGAAAAATGTTCGTTAAAAGTGTGGAACGCTCATCAAGATTAACTTGAAATATCTCTCGGAAGGAATTTTTCGATGCAAAATGCAATGAATTTACATCATATTTTGGCCTCGTCTGTCGATTTCAAGTGCTAACTCCATTTTTGTGGGAAAAGGTCATTATTTCCCTTTAAAATATCGTCTTTCTGTGGGACCGGAGACACCAAGGGAGGCAGAAGTTGCGTTTGTGTGACATTGTACTTAGAAGTGACCCTCATTAAGTCTCTGAGTCTCCAGTAACATTGCGAAATAGTTCGAACTAAGACTATTTCGTGACTGAGGATCACGCAGCAGATTTGCTCCTGTGATTCATTCGTCCTCGGGTCTAAATCTGACTACAGCAATGCAGAATATGCTGAGTTGCAGTGACGTGTCACACAGCATGCAAATGCTTTTCTGAGGTGACGCGCCAGTTAGCCTCGTGCTTGTTGTGACGCGTCTCCCTTCAGCGGAAGCAGTGTAATGCAACGCACTGTACAGTCGGTCTCACAACGATCTTCCCTTGCCACCACGTGGCGCTACGGTCGCGATAGGCACACACAAGGTGGTTTCCCCACCTTGGGTTGGTGCCCATTGTGGCCGTCTGGCAGGTGCGTGACCTGGGGAGGAGGAGGGAGTGCGGGGCGTTGTCGGAATGGAATGCGCCGGGACCCGGGTGGTGTTCAGGGCCGTCTGTCTCGAGGGTCAAGAGGTCGCCTGTCCTGTGAGCTGGGAGAGATCCAACATTGGAGACTGATTAACAGTACTCATCACATCAGCCAAAATAGCTCAGTCGGTATAGCTGTCTACTCCTAGCGTATTCGTAGCTTGGTCGTGGGTTCGAACCGCGCTGTCACCAGGCGCTTTTACGTGTATTTCTTTCTTAATCATGCCACGTGTCATGTGCAATGCATAACCCCGAAATTAGGAATACAAACGTCCACCTGATGATTCTACACGAAAAAGCAGACAAATGCAGTGGGCCTCGCACTGATATGTTCGCATCACGCCGCTCCGTCCTTCACGCTCCACAAACACACCCGGGCGGGTTTACAGCCATTAAGTTAGCGACGATATCTGCGACGACAGTATTTAAAACCAGGTCTATGAAGCATCGTCAGGTGTGTAGCTGATAGAGCATCCGACTGGCTACGTGTTTAAATTTGACCTTGACCTTGAGATCAGGTACAAATATCGACACTTTATTTTTTTTGGCGCAATGCAAATTTCTCAATCGTCGCAAGCGACACGACGGATAGCCATTTCCGAGACATCTGTGACGACGGTATCGGTCAACTTGAGATACAAATATTCGTCTTAAAGTATAGCCCGTACAGTGTTCTATCAACTGCACACTTAGCAATACTTCACAGACCTATGGTTGTCTTAAAACTGGTCATCACAGACATCGTCGCCAACTTGACATTCTAGGTCTGCGTATATTTCCAACCACGGTCACAGCCTCGCCACACATGCGCATTGTTATTTCCCAATCAGCCTGTGTGGGTCAGACCAGGACGGAGCGGTGCAGATTCAGCCAAGTATCGGCCGGCACCGGGCGAGCTGTCAAACGGGTCCGGCCACGCCTCGGTGCGGGATTCAGCCAGCTATCGTTTTGCCTACCCGTGGGAGACCCACAGCTAGGGAAGATCATTATGAGACCGACTGTACATATTCCTCATACGACAGTGGCGGATCCAGGGGGCGGGTCACCGGGGTCATGACCCCCTCCCTTGGGCCATGAAGGGACATCACCACGCCGGGGCATCACCAAAACCCCCAAATAAAGCAAAAATAAAGCAAAAATGAAGCAAAAAATCCCCAATAAAGCAAAAAATTCCAAAATAAAGCTAAAAATTCAACACAAAATCAAAAGTGAAGCAAAAAATTATGCGCCCCTACGCGGCGCACATAATTCAGTGTTCTTTGAACCAATGGCAAAACCACGCCGGTGTACCAGGGGCACCACTGCGCCGGTGTACCAGCGGCACCACCGCGCCGGTGTACCAGGGGCACCACCGCGCCGGTGTACCAGGGGCACCCCCGCGCCGGTGTAGCAGGGGCACCACCGCGCCGGTGTACCAGGGGCACCACCGCACCGGTGTACCAGGGGCACCACCGCGACGGTGTACCAGGGGTACCACCGGTGTACCAGGGGCACCACCGGTGCACTAGGGGCACTACCGGTGTACCAGGGGCACCACCGAGCCGGTGCACCAGCGGCACCATCACGCCGGTGTACCAGGGGCACCACCACGCGGGGGCACCAGGGGCACCACCGCCCCGGTGTACCAGGGCCACGACGGCGCCGGTGTACCAGCGGCACCACCGCGCCGGTGTACCAGGGGCACCACCGCACCGGTGTACCAGGGGCACCACCGCGACGGTGTACCAGGGGTACCACCGGTGTACCAGGGGCACCACCGGTGCACTAGGGGCACTACCGGTGTACCAGGGGCACCACCGAGCCGGTGCACCAGCGGCACCATCACGCCGGTGTACCAGGGGCACCACCACGCGGGGGCACCAGGGGCACCACCGCCCCGGTGTACCAGGGCCACGACGGCGCCGGTGTACCAGCGGCACCACCGCACCGGTGTATCAGGGGCACCACTGCACCGGTGTACCAGGGGCACCACCGTGCCGGTAGGCGGCACTATGGGGCGAGGGGAGGCACCAGGGTACCGTGCCTCCTTGAATTCAGGAGGGGGAAATAATGGCGTGGTGCCGCCATGAAATCACAAGCATTGGTCGATTGATTTTTTTCTCTCTCGCGAAATGATGCTAAATTATCATTGCTAAATTATGTTAAAAAATGTCCCTTCATGCCTCCCGTCCCTTGAGCTATGAAGGGGCACCAACGTGCCTTTATACCAGAGGCAACAACCGGGATCCGCTTCCATAGGTGGTGGAACAGGGGGGGGGGGCACCAGGCACTGTGACTCCTTGAATCCAGGAGGATGGGGAGGCGGGGCACACTGAAAAAGTACTTACTAGGCAGATACTAATTTACCAACTTCAGCAAGCTTTAACCGCTGTCTTACCAACATGAGACCAGCAGCTTACTATGGTATCGGTTTGCACCAATCCCCTGTGCCCCCATCAAATTGCTGAAAACCGACCTATTTTATGCGAAATGGTGCAAAATTAAGAAACAAGAAACGCGCCGTTTCACGGCGCATATTACATACGTGCGTCCTGATAAATCCTCGATGTCAAGATGTTTGTTGACTATCGTTTTTTTCACGCGAACGAACCCATAGGCCCCACCATTTTTTTTTTATAATGTGGTTCATGGCTGGAAATCCATGAAACGTATTTGAAACTGGTAAGCAACTGCACCCAAGCTGTTATAATTTTGTGATTCAAAAGCAATATCAAATGGTTGTGGCACAGCGGTAAAATTCCTTCTGTCTTTGCGGTGGAAGAATCTCATTGAGTGGCTGCATTGGTACCTTTGGGCCAGGCACGAAGCCAGGATTTCGTCCAGGGGGGGGGGCGCCTCGAAAGGGCCCCTTCCCGAGCGTTGAAAGGGTCCTCTTCCCAAGCGCTGAAAGGCCCCTCCTCCCCAAAACAAAACAAAAAACGGATGAAAAGGCACATTACAAGGATGGAAAATGCAGTATGACAGGTATGGCATGGCCATACCAACTTTTAGGAGCTGGAGTTAGCAAACTGCCATATCAACTTTGGAACCAGCGACACCAATTTGGAATCAGCTATACCAACTTGAAATATTTTTTAAGCTCAAGACCTGGAACTCTTAAGCAAATTGTGCCGCGGAGCGACGCGAAATTTTTGAGTCTTATGCCCTGGATATGCTTTCTCATCAATGCATCGCATTGCGTATGGTGCGGACCTCTAAAATGGCTATATTGTGCGTTTAAAGGAAATAGTTCACATTCAACATTAGTTTTAAACTGAGATAGCAGTTTTGTAGCCCGTGTTGGGAAACCCCTATCTGCAAGTTTTCTTGACTGAAAACACTCCAGCCGAATATATTTGAGTTTTTGGCGAAGGATTGCAGTGCTGGCGAAAGAATGTTGTACTGGTTCTAGCCCGGACAGAGGCTATACCATCAGCCAATCAGCTTGCAGCTGGTGGTAGCAGGCGAATCGCCGGCCGCCGGTTGGCACATCTCCAATGCGAGTCTATCTTTACGCGACTACTTTCGAATCTGATTGGCTGAACCATTTTTTAGATTCGCGTGACGTCAGGACTCTGTCTCAGAGAGTAGGCATATAGTTTTGATAAACAATACAAATTTACGGCCTTCTGTCCTGAATCGGCGCGATATGAGGCCATTTTTGACAATATAAACAGAAATTGTATTACAAAATATAATCAAATCGTGTTGGGTAAAATTTTCCAAGGTGAACTATTTCCTTTAAAAGTGCGGTAAAAAAGTGCCAAAGTAAACTATTTTGCCCAATTATATAGGAAAGTAACAACATAACACATAAATGCGCCAAGAAACTGGCCGATATTTTTCCTAACCCGCATATAATTGAATTTGTAATTAAATTGCGCCGCGGAGCGGCGCGTAAATTTTGAGTCTTATTCCCTGTACAAATGTATTCTTACTGTTGAAAGGCCTAAGGTCCCTTCAGATCGTCTAGGGGCCCCTCTGACCTTTTCAACGCTCTTCCGACCTGTTCAGGGACTCATCTGGGATCCGCGAAGCGAAAAGACATGATGTGGAGTGGGTGATATATATATATATATATATATATATATATATATATATATATATATATATATATATATATATATATATATATATATATATATATATATATATATATATATATATAATACAAAGAGTGCTTACTCTACAGGAAAAATTAAAATCGGAGCTTGCGGGTATATTGTAGCACCCTGACGAAGGGTGTTACAATATACCCGAAAGATCCGCTTTTAATATTTGTATTGTGGAGTAAGTCCTCTTTGTAATTAATTTTCATTTGGGATCTCTACGTGCTTTGACTCTTCCGGTCTCACCAGGGACGCCTCTGACCTTCCAAGAAGCCCCTCTTGTGTGTCAAGGGGCCCATTCGGCCTGTTCAGAGGTCCTTCCGACCTGGCCAGGGACTGCACTGGCTGCTTTGTCGCCCTGCCGACATGCTCAGAGGCAGGGGCGGCGAATTGCGGGAAGCAGGGTACCCAAACCCCCCTCCCCAGTTGAAAGTCCTGGGGAGGGGGAGGTCATTTTGGCCCCAGATTGAGCAGGCTAAAATGGGGGGGGAATTACCATTATGCCCCCCAGGATTTTCGACTGGGGGGCAATTTGGGTTGGGCATTTTGGGCATTTTGAGTATCCCGCAATCCGCCGCACCTGCTCAGGGGTCGCTCCGACCTGTCCATGGGCCCTCCCAGTCTGACTAGGAACTCATCCGGCATGTTCAAGGGGCCTTACAACCGGTCCAGGGACCCTTTCGGTCTAGTCAGGGGCCCCTCTGACTTGCCCATGAGCCCCTCCGATCTGCCCAGCGACTCTTCTGGTCGGTCTGCGCTGGCTGCTTTGTCGCCCTGCCAACATGCTCAAGGGGCCTTTCGACCTGCCCTGGGGCCCCTCCGTGCTGGCCAGGGGCCAATTCGGCATGTTCTTACCCGTCCAGGGGTCCTTTCGGTCTGGTCAGGGGGCCCTCCGATCTGCACAGGGGCCCTTTTAACTTTCCAGAGGTCCTCTGTTCTCTCCAAGGGCCCTCTAACCTTCTAAGAGGCCCTTCCTACCTGAGAAGGGACTGCGCTGGCTGCTTTGTCGCCTTGCAACATGCTCCGAGGGCCCTCCGACCTGCCCTGCGGCCCCTCCGTGCTGACTAGGGGCTCATTTGGCATGTTCAGGGGCCCTTCTGATCCACCTAGGGGCCCTTTCGGTCTGGTCAGGGCCCCTCTGACCTGCACAGGGGCCCTTTTACCTTCCCAGGGGCCCTCTGGTCTGCCCAGGGGCCCTCCAACCTGCTCAGGGGCCCTTATGACCTGGCAAGGGACTGTGCTGGCCGCTTTAATCGCCCTGCTGACATGCTCAGGGGTCTCTCGACCTGCCCAGGGGCCATATGTGCTGGCTAGGCGCAATAATAGTTATATGGTTGTTCATTTTGCGTAAATACCTTTTGTAGTTAAGTTTAAGGGCAGCCTTTGTGACAAATTTTCTTCAATACCAGTCGCATCCCTTATCCCTTATAAATATCCCTTCGCAAAATCCTGCCTATTTTTTAGTTCAAGAACATTTTTGAAATCCGCTCGAGACACCAAGCAATGTGATACACTGCTATCGCATGCATAAGATTTACTGTTTGTAAAAAACGGCTACCCCCTTCCTGGTCACGAACCTCGACTACTCTCTTGGTCAATTATGCATCAGCCGTCTGGGGCCCCCTTGACTGTACAAATTATATATTTGACCATCATCCGCGGCACTTTAAATGATAGAACGGGCACGACTGATATTGCAAATACCTATAGCCAACGTTTTGTCAACTAAAAAAAAATGATCAAATAGGGGCACCCTCAAAATATAGTGGACCAAATCCGTTAGTTTTAAGATTTGGGTATAGGTAGGGACACCGCTGCAATTGATGACCCTCTTTAAGATTTTCTGGATCCGCTCCTGTCATACGATGTTATCGACGGTTCGCGAATAGACGAAGTCAGTAGTGAGATCCAAAAATGCGATGTTAAAAATATGCACCTTAGATAATCGGCAATGATAATATCCTCATATGTTTGTGTGCCGTAAAAAAGCGAAGTATAAGTATAGGTCTTCGGCCGACAAAAGTTCAGAAATCCCTGTTCTAAGCTAGAATTCTAGAGGATTCTATAATTACCTGAAGGGACTGACCACAGCTTTAAAGCGTTTCAAATGAACAACACTTTGTGCTTCTTACCACTGTTATTGATAGCTTCAAAAGACGTCACTGTGTTTCACATTTGGTCAGGGCTAAACAAAATGGTTTCGTAGTTGTCGTCGAAATTAAGACCGGGGTTGGTGGTTGCCATCCTGCGATATTCAAATTCATAGTGCAAAATGTGCGCAATTGGTGCCATTATACACCCTATAGTGCACTATCAATACTGCCGGATCTTTTTTCTGACTTAAATATTGAGCAGTACCCGAAAGCAGAAAACGGAATGTCGATACATTGATCGGAAAATTTGACGTGCAAAAATGCACATATAGAGCTAATTCCATTGCCGCATTGAGAGTCTCCCTGCCATCATTGGTTCGGAAAATAACCACCAACCAGGATGGGCATTGAACAAATATTGCCACCCCCGTCAATGGCGTTCGGCTGAAGGAATGCCGCTTGGATGGCCGTTGGTGGCACGTGGGACCGGGGACTGGTCAGAACAATGAAAGGGTAAGACCGGAAGGGACGCGTTTGCTGATACCAGTAACTACGCTAGAAAAAGCATACTAAATATACCAGATCCACCAGGCATTAGGACAACCGCGACAACCAAGGGTATGCGCGGTATGTCATTCGTCCCTTGCAAAAGGGTCGCCAGGAGTGGTCGTCCGGACCGTCCGGACGACAGCCGTGGTTGTCTGGCCGATGCAGTATATAGTATTTAGTGTATAGTATACCTACTGTATAGTTTTTTTTTTTGCTGCGTGAGTGATTTGGAATGTAATTGTAGACCCAAGCAGCTGCTAACAAGAAGGCGTGTTTTAGAACGAAGGCATGCCAGAAGCAGAGATCGAAACAAAAACATATGCCTAGCACATACAGATACAGCTGAGTTAGGATAGGTGGATTGGGCTAGGGTAGACATTTCATTATTTTTGACTCGGTAACCTCGGCAGGACACCGAATGTGGTCGCCGAAATTCCATGTCCTTGGTTGCCGGTGAGGACGACAAAACGACAAGATATTTTAGCCCTTCATTTAGTTTATCTGGAAAACATCGTTCTCGGTTCTGCCCCTCTACTTTTCCAAGTTCAGGGATTGTGTCAGGACTAAAGCAACCATCAAAATGTTTCGAATAATCATATTTCAAACTTCATTAATAATAATCGATATAAATGTTGCGTCACAGACCAATCAATAGCCAATTGTAACGTATGTGGTTAACAAAGCGCGATACAAATTAAGCGGGCAGGTTTGGTCCCCATAGCGTCGTCCACTTGACCAATGACAATTTGAGTAACAGCCAATTAGTGGTCTGAAAGGTGCGCCTAAAAAGTCAAAAAGGAAATTAAATAAACCAGTAAGGCGCCGTAGTTGGCGATGAACAAGCGAGCGCGAAGGAAATGTATGGGGAATTTCAACTCGATCGGGCAAGTAGTTTCTGAGATACAAACAAAAGGTGCGCACGTGCGGACGTGCAGAGGCACCCACTTTTGACTAGTGGGAAATTGGCGGCTGAGAGGTCCATAACCACACACCACATTTGAACACAATCGGCTCAGCCGTTCCTGATATATAGAATAGGGGTGTGCACGTACGCACGTGCAGAGTCACCCCACCCCTGAGTTGTGTAAAAGTGGTGGCTGAGTGGTCCCTAACCACACACCAAATTTGAACACAATCGGCTCAGCCGTTCCTGATATATAGAATAGGGGTGTGCACGTACGCACGTGCAGAGTCACCCCACCCCTGAGTTGTGTAAAAGTGGTGGCTGAGTGGTCCCTAACCACACACCAAATTTGAACACAATCGGCCCAGCCGTTGCGGAGTTTTGCGAGAAAACACTTTTCAACCCTCACGCGGCACATGCCACGTACAGTGGTAGTCGCCCACATGAATCGGCAGTGGTCTCAAACAGGTTAGGTTGGATGTGCCTACTCAGCAAAGAAACCTGCTTGTCAATCGGGCGTGCGGTTGCAGATATTTTAGCTTCTCAAAAGCATCCCTACGGGCCGGGCCGGGTCGGGCCGCTCATATTCAGATTTTCCCCATATACCACGGAAGGACGAGCGAGCGTGAAGCGCTCGCTCGTAATAAATAGTAAACTTGAAAGTTTGATGGCTTCACCCCTAACTGGCGAAATTTGCCCCGTTGGGATCATTTGGATGCATCAAATCAAAAATGGTGCTTAGATGTGATTATCCATTTATGCTAAGCCTCGCCGACGGACTTTTCTGTCTCAACTTCCGTATTTTCTAGTTAAGTTCAGCAACATGTTAGAAAGAGCTCATCACATATTCTCAGTCCGATAAATCGGAGCTGATGGTTAGGAGAAGCCGTGTGTATACTGGCGTTCTGCCAGTATAGCTGGTTAGTTTTGAGACACTGTCCTTTCACAGGAGGATGTTTTACATATACCCGTGACAGCTGGCGATCCATCCAGCAGCACCAGCGGATCCAGCGACATCCGGCGGTGGGATGACAATATAGCTGAGCACAAATCACAATGGTACAATCTACTAAATAAAGGTCTCATTTTTACCGACTGACGTCATCCATTGAAAGCGGTGAATGGCATTGTTGACAAGAGGATATTTTGGAAGAAATAAATGCTCTCATGTAGTTCCTCATATTAAGATTGAGCCAGCTTCACATAAGGATATTGTATTGAGATGTTTTGATAATTATATTTTCCACCAAATGACATGACATGACGTCATTAAAACTTCACTATCTCCAAAAATCCTACACGAATTTCATTGAAATTTGGTCAGAAGACGTAGAATTGATGTAGAATAAGGTACTGAGCGTTTCACGTCGATATCTGTTAGTGTTCAAGTTATTGAGAAAATCCGTGAGGGGGTGAAATGTACCCCCCCCCCACTACCACCACCAGCGGGGCGCGGGATAAGGTGTAAGATTTAAATGGTAAGAGTTGAACAACACAATATTAATATTCAGGGCATCATTATCTACCGATACCAGACGTTATTTCTGTTTTCACCTTTGTATCTTCGATGACCAGATACCAAGACATCATATTGCTGAGACAAATAACACCAGAAACGTGTATTGATGAATATACCTTTGTAGCCTTATATTTTGACTTAACCCTGGCCCGGGTAGGGCAAAATCACTACGTGTTCGGGTAGGGGGTACGACCCCTTTAGCGTTTCGCCCCTAATTGAGCTAGAGCTTCGCGGCAAAGACGAGCGTGTTTCTTGTGACGAGAGGAAGCTGATGATACCCGATGTTAAGGTCTGAAGTTATTAGGTGACCTCTGAAGTCATGTCACTGACCCAAAAGTCATCAAAATTGCAAATGCGTATAAAGTGAATTTTATCGAGCTACAATCGTGAATGAGCATATTACAATGCTTAACGGGTGCCAAATTCATAATCAGCGTCACAAAATGTCCTAAAACTGCTAAATTCCAAAAAGGTCACGTCAGGTCATCTGAGGTCAGTAACCTCGGTTGACCTGTGGATGCGCATGACCCCAGTGGAACATATAATTATGTAACATGGATCCCAAATTTGAAATCAGCGTCACAAAATGTCTTATAAACCGTCAGAAGCCCAAAAAAGTCATCTGAGGTCATCGGAGGTCAATGACCTCAGTTGACCTCTGAAAAGGTCAATCGAGGTCACAATCTCAGTGGAAACCACAACTGTCACCTGGAAACACCTGTGCATATGCTCCTGAACAACAAACACTCGAAAACTGCACAAGTTACAAGCTTCGATACTGCGGGACGCCAGTTGCGCCTGACATGACCTTGAGAAACAGGTCATAGGTCACGAGTCATGTAGGTTAGAACTTAGAAATTCAACATTTTCAGAGTCTGTGTACATTTTTCAAAAGTAGGGTACTGAAAGTTGCATCGAAATCGGTTGGAAACTACGCGAGTTATTCCAGAAAAATCGAGGGGTGGCATCCACCCCCCTACCCGGGCGAGAGTTAATGTGTCCCGAAGTTGTGATTTTAAGATAGAATCCTCTGCGGATCGGCCTTAAATAGTATGGCATATGGCATAGGAGCTTGGACTGATGTCAAAGCGCGATCAAAGTTTCGCCGTCCCCCAACTTTTCTTTGACCTTACTGCATCAATGTCGCTATTTAAGGCCGATCAGAGGATTATATCTTAAAATCACAACTTTGGGACACATTAGGTCAAAATATATGGCTGCAAAGGTTGATTCATAAACAAACGTTTCTGATGTTATTTGTCTCAGCAATGCAGAGATGATGTTTATGTATTGGTTTCTGGTCATCGAAGATACAAAGGTGAAAACAGAAATAACGTCTGGTATCGGTAGATAATGATGACCTTAATTTTATATTGCATAATGTTAAACTCTTACTCTTAAATCCATGTGAACCTTAACGACTATACCTACGCCATATTTTACAGAACATGTGAAAGGTATGCCACAATAATATCCCAAATTTGATATGAATATCTTCAACCGTTGATATACAGAACAAAATCGTCCTACGAGGTCGCAAGCAAAACTAAGTCTCAGTTAATGACTTCGGGGTGAAAAGTTCGAATTGTTCGTTGCTGGTACACACTAGAGACTAGAGACTGCTGAATCTGCTCCAGTTGCTATATACTGCTAAACTGGCTCCAAGCTTTACCAACTGGCTGCTATCAGTATTGATAACAAGTTCCTCGATCTCTCGCAGCTTGAGCGCTCTTCCGCGTCTCGGCGTCCCGGGGTATTGTCAACATTTTCCCCTGCAGTCCCGCGAATAGCCTCCGGCAGATCGCATGCAAATGGCCGCATAACGATGCACTGATGCGGCGACGTGCGCGCCGCCTGCCGGCTGTGCCCTCAGACCAAGACCACGTCATCGGATGAGCGGACACGCCTCTGTCCAGCTATATAACTGGCGGGGGCTGCTGCTCTCTTCATCCAGAGACCAGCCAACTGTTCTCATCTCAACACGCCCCTGAAGGATAGCTGGCACTATGAAGCTGGTGAGTGACGAGGGTGAGCTTGGGTTGGTAAGGAAGTCTCATTTAGTCCAGTTGTATTGGCTCACTCTATATACATACATAGTTCACCTGTTCCGTCGCCCCTATTTATAGGACCATTTAAGTTAGCACGTGTTATCTAGCGAATCTGCTGTCCTCTGCACAGACGCTGCTGTTCGCCCTGCTGCTGGCTGGAGTGGCCATGTGCTCTGCCGCTGGACTGTTGGCATCCGAGTCTGAGCAGGAGGTGGCCGGGTCAGCTCCTGTCGCCGAGGACCTGGACCAAGATGGCGGCGATCTGGACGGTGCCGAGACTTCCTTCTACCCCAGATACTACCGTCCGACCTACACCAGGTTAGTTGTCAGATCCTGATGACCAGAACTGGCGATGGCCTAAGAAGATTCGACACACAAACAGCAAATGGTTATTCTGGTTGGTTTCAGTTTGATACGTAATATCGTTTTAATGTTGCGTTATGAAACGTTAAACGACTGAGATTCGACCAGTAAGCAGAAAGAATACTACACTTGATTTTTTCATTAATATGTACATAAAAATAAGTTTGCAATATACGAAGCAATATACTCTTATGGCAATATTTCAGAGACCTCTAATGTGAATACCTGTCTGGAAAAATGAAAGCTTCAATTGCAACGAAACACTTAAAATGATTGCGACATTGGAACGATTTACATTATTCAAAGGCCGTGTTTTGTCGGATGAACATTTCTAACTTATATGTTCTTCGTGCACACTGCCATTTATTCACCGATTGTTCATTCATCGTGCCGTTTCCAGGAGGTACTACAAACCTCACCACTACAAGCCTCGCCACTACACGCCTCGCCACTACGGAAGACACTACTAGTGAACAAGTCATGTCATCATTAACCGAACTGCAAGTCCGGTCTAGACAGACACATCGACCTGCCCGCAGTGTGGGGCTGTCACGCATGACGTGACAGTAACTTGGTGCCTTCAACTCGACTGTGTTCACAGGAAGGCTATCTTTCTGTGCAACACTTGTCATTGTTATGCATTTGCTAGTCCCCTGAGAGGACATCTCATATCATCTCACCATGTGTTGATTTCGCTGTTGGCTTTTTACTGTTTTTACGCCTGAATCTGCCGGATTCGTGAGTAAATAAAATATGAACATCATGTTGGCGTCTGGTGACATATATCGTATTGGGATGCCGTATTTACTGCTTATGATGTTCATATCCCTCAATGGAACCAGGAAGAGACTGACTGGTATGCTCGTGGGTATGTATAGCAGGAGCACAATATGTAAAAATATAGTTTGGAATTTAGATCAGGTAGGGTAGCTTACATACATATATGCAAGATACTTGAGAGGAATCGAATGGATATGAAAGTCGGCGAAGTACCAATGGAAAAAACTATCTGAAAGTTGCATTGGGCAATCCTAGAGTGTAGTACGCTCCTACAACCAATGGTTGCTCTGGACAAAAGGTCAGATCAATTTCTGAAAATGTGCGATTTTCTCACGTGACACTCATGCCATTTGAACTGTGCCAAATATGCCAGTTCACTTACGCTATTTTGGCGTTTGATATTTTCCCATCCCATATATCTTTACACGATCTTCCACCTCCAATCTAATGATTGTTTTATTCTTACTAGGAGTTTAACCCAACACACCTATGAACTGTATCGGGAAGTTGGATCTATTTTCAAAAACTCAATATTCACAGACCATACAAACCTTGATTTGAAAGCCCACCGAAGACCCAAGAGAAGAGCATTTTTCGACAAGTTAGAGACATATATTTTAGTAATTTACGATTATTTTACACATATGTCTATTTGGTAGAATCCACAACAACAAACAGTCGTGCAGGAGTGATTGCCCACAAGCTGGATACAGAGTACAACCCCACAGTATGTGAGCCTGAGGATTGAACGTGAAGCTCTACCACCCGCTCTCCGGCTGAGACGGTTGATCCGGTGTCCCAGGAACACGATACACATACCAGGCTGCCTTCCGATGTTCCTCCCCGCATGAGACAACATAGTGACCCGGCTGAGCAGCAACGGCAGCCTTCTTTAAAGGAAATAGTTCACCTTTAACATGGGGTTTTTAACTGAAATAGCAGTTTTGTAGCCCGTGTTGAGAAATCCATATCTGCAACTGTTCTTGTCTGAAAAGACTCTCCAGCCGAAGATATTTGACTTTTTGGCGAAGAAATGCGGCGCATATATGATATACCGTACCATCTGAAAGTGCCAGCACTGCATGGAGCATGCGCAGACCAATAACGCAAACCATAAACTTAATAATTTACGACCTTCTGTCCTGAATTGGCGCGATGTAGGACCATTTTTGAAAAGAAAAAAAGAAACTGTATTAAAAAATATAACACAATTCTGTTCTGATAAATTTTCCGAAGGTGAACTATTTACTTTAACGGTCGAGATTAGACCCATCTCGTAGGGGTCTAATCTCTCACATAAAAAATTACCTCAGCACAGTTGGGTCATTTTTTTACTTCACATGAATACTCTAACACTTGGCTGCACGCTCACATCATCCTTACACTTTAACCAGCGCCGTGCCGGGGGAGGGGTTAGACACCCCCCTCAGGGTTTTTCGCGGATAGCGGAAAAACGGCGACGCGCAGCGCCACCATTTTTGGCACAGCTGCTTATGTAAAAAAAATCCTCGGGTCATCTTAGGTCAGGTCACCAGACCAGATCACGTGACCCCACCTCCCAAAAAACCTGTGGTCTTACCACAGTCACATTTTTGGGATGATCGGTTTTACACTTACAGAGGATTTCATCAGGTCACATACGAGGTGTGGCTATAAAATCATTTCGAACTCACTTCGAGTCGGTCGAGGACATCCAGACCAGAGTGACCGGCGTCCTGAAAGACCTCAAGACGGAGGCGTTTGAGGAATGAGGAGTGCTTCCGCGCGTGGCAGGGGAGGATGCGCAAGTGCGTTCAGTTCAGTGGGGAGTACTTCGAGGGCGAAACCGGATAAATCCCCGATATGTGTGGAAATAAAGGCGGTCTGGCAGGAGTCCCGTTATTTTATAGCTACACCTCGGATATCTACAATTCGTATATCTTGGAATTTTAATATTAGCGACCTAAGGTCGGTTTAATTTCGTGACTTCCCCATTATAAGTATAAAGGGAAATATTAAAATGCTTCCTATTCTAAAGAGACGCAAGATAGCAGTCTAATTCCTTCTGGATCATGTTAATATAGAACATTCTTGATGACCAAGGTGCCATTTTTGTTCAGTGACCCCTACAGGGTCAGCCGAGGTCATCCGAGGTCACTTACAGTTTTATGTCAATTACTCTCGACATAATGACGATAGACTAGTGAAACCGACACCAATGTGTTTATCTCGTCACGACACGTCTTCTCATATGCAACATGACCTACTTGGGTCACCACCACTTGACCTTGACCTGAGGTCACATTTGTAAGTTGACCTGACCTGGTCAACACTAATATGAGTCGAAGCGTCTTGACGAGACAAGCACGAGCCGTCAAAATTATTGCCTTGTCGTTATTAGGTAAAAAGCTATTCGCGATAAACTTTTTTAAATAGCCTTTTTGACATTTGATGAGCTCTGGAGACCAAACTATTGACCTGAGCTCAAATTCGAGGACACCTCAGCGATTGTATTTTTCAAGACATTTCCATTGCTTTCTTTCCAGTTGTTCCTAGCTATCATAGGCATTTTCCTGTGATATTCTATGATATCTGGGGGTTTCTGGAGCGAAGTCCTTAAACTTGAAAATCTGACCTTTGGTGACCTCTGGTGACCTCAATATTGACTTGAGGAAAACATATGGAAAAACATTCGAGTGTGCTTTTCGAGAGCTTTTGAATGCCTTTTTCTGCGTCTTTCTAGCACTGTTAGTTTTCGAGTTAGAGTGTGGGGTCCCAAGACAATCAAATTCATTGTCCTGACGATGGACCTCCATTGAAAATGCACTAGTAGTACCCCGGCCCCGGCCCCGGGGAATCTATTGTCCGGATTTCCTACGCCGTGCCGGGGGGGGGGGGGGGGGCGTTTAGACACCCCCTAAGGTTTTTCGAGGATAGCGAAATGTTAAGGCATCAATTGCCCACATATTGTAAAATTCTTGACCACGGGTCATCTCAGGTCAGGTCACCAGGCCAGGTCACGCGACCCCACCTCCAAAAACGTGTGCGGTCGTACCACAGCCACAGTTTTTGCCCGATCGATTTCGTACTTACAGGATTCCATAAGGGTAATGGTATACCTACAATTCGTATATCTCGTTTTTTATATCGGTGACCTAAGGTCGGGTCAATTTCGTGACCTCCCCATTATAAGTCAATGGGGAATTATTCAAATGCTTCCATTCTGAGGATACGCATATCAGCCCAATTCCTTCTGGATCATGTTATAGGCCATTCTTGAAGACCCAGGTGCATTTTTGGTTCAGTGACCTCACGTGTTGAATCTATCGTCCGGATTTTTTTTCCCGTCAGATTAAAAAAATATTATTATTGGCAATCAAGAGCTGAAACGCAACTGCAAATTTAACAAAAATGTAAATGTACATACATACTGACGTGATGAAGTGAATAATACATCTGAAGTGGTTTTGACGATCAGTATTTCTAAGGACATGATCGCTTAGTACATTTAACAGTAATCACATAGTAATGATTTTTGCTGGCATTTTGACACCCGAGTACTTCACGAGAAGGAGCATTTTGTCCCCGACCTTATATGTAAGGACAGAACACTTTACCACTCGTGCCATCTCGATTCTCGTACTCCCTTCCAGAGAGGAACTCAAACTTTCCCGGGTGCCGCTGTATTCAAACACGTGATTTTTTTTGTTTATGTTTTAGTCGTTCCGTTTTCTCCCGTGATGCGAACATCCAGTTTAAGGCAAGCATTCCACAGTATTCAGTTGTGATTGTTTCGCTTGCATGCTTTGTTCACACTAAACCTGTCAGACGTTCGCGTCACACTGGCCTCTTCCACGTGCCGTTTGGAAGGGTCAACACTGTACAAGCGGGATTCCCTACTCGCTTTCCTATAACCTGCAACCGCTTTCTACAGGACATTCCATCAGCAGACTTCTTCTTCCTCCCTCTAGTATCATTCAAATCCGACGTACGCAGGTTTATCAGCAGTCAGGGTACGTTCCTTTCATAGCCGATCACCTCGTCATGTCGCCGTGAGTTCCTGTACGAGCGTGGTAGTGTGCGTGTCTGTGTATGCGTGTGTTGATGATGTATTTATTGTTTTAACAACGGACTGCATCCGTAATTGGGTATTGTACCTGTGGATTGCTTATGTGAAATAAACAAATAAACAAGCAAATACACAAATAAACAAAACTGGATTCAGTTAACGACGTAACGCTGTTACCGATGACAAATTTAAACCCACATGAAAATAGCACAGTTTTGGTATTTTCATATTTGATTCACTATGGCATACAACAGGGTGAGATGGACGAAATCAACAACATTACAGCAGTATATACTGCTATAAATGGATGATGAGGCGAGGGAGCCATTTATTGTCAACAAACATGCCATTCACAGAGAGCAGCCCGACTTAGCACGAGAAAAAGGCTCGTCAGTGGCCCCGAAATACTGACAGACTGCAGGGACGTGGAAACCGTGGGGCAGTGGGGTCAACTCGCCCCCCAACTTTGGAGCTGGGGGCGACAGCCCCCCCCCCCCCAACTTTTTACACGATCATTCGACTCTGTATAAGAACAAGGGCATTGTCACCGGAGTTTTAACGGCGGCGCGCAGCGCCGCGAAATTTGGCACAGCTGTTTGGGCATAAATTACCCACGCGGTGTGAAATGTTTTATATCAGGTCATCTCAGGTCAGGTCACCAGGTCAAGTCAAGTGACCCCACCTCCAAAATGGCTGCGGTCGTGCCACAGCCAAAGTGATTGAACAAACTGTTTGAAACACACAGGATGTCATCAGGTGATAAGTACCTACAATTTGTTTATCTCGATTTTTTGTTTATATCGATGACCTAAGGTCAGGTCGATTTCGTGACCTCCCCATTATAAGTCAATGGGGAAAAATGAAAACACGTAAAAATGTATAGAAAATGGCTAAATTTGAACAATTTTCACCAGATCCACCACTCTTATGCCAAATGCAAAGCTCTATGTAACATTTATGTTATTTGACCTCTACGAGGTCAACTCGGGTGACCCCCTAGGTCACGTATGGTTTTTATTCAACAACTCTTTACCAAATCAAGGTAGAGCAATGGAGTTTTCATCACCATTTTATTCGGCTTGTCAAGACGAATCACTTGCTGTAAGAGTTGACCCTGACCTCCAGTCAGGCCAATTTTTGTATATGGCCTAACTAGGTTACCCAATATATCATTCGATGCGTCTCGACGAGAGAAACACAATGGTGCAATCTGTTTTACTCGATCGTTCGTCTGTCAAAAGTTATTTCTTAAACAATTCGGCAATTATTAGAATGTTTCAAATTAAATGGCTTCTGCTGACCTTAGTATTGACTATCTGGTGGTGGTTACGATCGAGTAAAACATATTTCACCATTGTGTTTCTCTCGTCGAGACGCATCGAATGATATGTATATTGGGTAGCCTAGTTAGGCCATATACAAAGATTGGCCTGACTGGAGGTCAGGGTGAAGTCTTACAGCAAGTGATTCGTCTTGACAAGCCGAATACGGCGTACATGGCAACCTTGATGCAAATGATATGTACACATAATTCATACACTCTCATTTGATTTTAAAGAAAGCTGTTAAAAAAAAACACCAGCAGCACAGAGCTGGCCTAGTAGTACATTTAACCTATTACCATTACTCGACCTTACATAATACAAAAGTAAATACTCCCAACTACCGGGAGGGTCTAAAGAAACGTTAAGATTCGCAGGCAAGCCCATGCTCTGAAACTACTGGACCGATCTGAGTGATTGTTCATCATTCGATTCTGACTGGTCAGAATGGGTGCTGTTTTGTGTTTTATCTACTTTAGTCCAATATAAATGGAACAAATTGGACCAAACAATTTAGTACAAATTTGCAGGAAAGCCCATGCTCCGAGGCTATGGGACCGATCTGCGTGATTTCTTCACCATTTGATACGGCGCGGTCCAAAATGGTGCAGTTTTGCGTTTTATACAGATTGGTTGACTATAAGTGGACCAAATTGGACCAAAACCACCGAAACCCATTGCAGGCAAGCCTATGCTCCGAGACTATGGGACCGATCTGCGTGATTTCTTCACCATTCGATCCGGCGTGGTCCAAAACGGTGCCGTTTTGCGTTTTATACCCCCGCCCCCTGCAGTTGCGATTCCAGGGTAAAAAGTCAAAAGGTAAAAAGTAAACGGACGGAAAGTCAAGGGACGAAAAGTCAAGGGGTAGAAAGTCGACATCGCTAAAAGTCGAAAGATAAAAAGTCGAAAAGGTAAAAAGTCAACATGGAAAGAAGTCAACACGCTAAAAGTCGAATAGTAAAAAGTCGTATGGATAAAAGTCGAAAGATAAAAAGTCGAAAAGGGAAAAAGTCAACATGGCAAAAAGTCAACACGCTAAAAGTCGAATAGTAAAAAGTCGTATAGATAAAAGTCGAAAGATAAAAAGTCGGAAGATAAAAAGTCGAAAGACAAAAAGTCGGAAGATAAAAAGTCGAAAGATAAAAAGTCGAAAGATAAAAAGTCGAAAGGTAAAAAGTCGAAAAGGTAAAAAGTCGAAAAGGTAAAAAGTCAACATGGCAAAAAGTCAACACGCCAAAAGTCAAATCATAAAAAGTCCCATAGCTAAAAGTCAATGGGAAGATCGACGTGGCAAAAAGTCAACTCGCAAAAAGTCAAACGTAACAAGTTGAATCGATAAAAGTAAATCGCAAGAAGTCGAATGAGTAAAAAGTCAACGTGGCAAAAAGTCAACACGCCAAAAGTCAAAAAATAAAAGTCAAGTAGATATAAGTCATAGCATAAAAGTCGCATGAGTAAAATGTTAAAGGAAATAGTTCACCTTCAACATGGGATTTTTAACTGAAATAGCAGTTTTGTAGCCCGTGTTGAGAAATCCTTATCCGCAACTTTTCTTGGCTGAAAAGACTCCAGCCGAAGATATTTGATTTTTTGGCGAAGGAATGCGGCGCATATATGATATACCGTACCGTCTGAGAGTGCCAGCACTGGTCTGAGCATGCGCAGACCAATAACGCACACCATAACATTAATAATTTACGACCTTCTTTCCTGAATTGGCGCGATGTAGGACCATTTTTGAAAAGAAAAGAAAACTGTATTAAAAAATATAATAAAATCGTGTTCTGAAAAATTTCCCGAAGGTGAACTATTTCCTTTAACATAGTAACCCGCTCCCCAGCCACCATGTACGGTCAGGCCGATCCGGTTCATGGAAATGTTACTAGAGCCTCATGGGAATCATAGGGGCATTGGAGCACCTGCAGATCAGATTTCAGCCAATCGGCGTTCGTGTGACCGACCGAGTCGGCTGCGGCGCGTCGTCGCGTCTCGTCCACTGCACAGTGGCGGAGGCAGGTATATGCACAATGTGCTAACGATCAGTTTAACTATTTACGCTGTTACCGCTCTAGAAAAAATGATATCTTCATTGCATGGCGTTTGAGTGGAGTGCATGGAGTTTAAACTCCACCGGAAGTAAATACCTATCACCGCTATTGCTCTCTCCGTTGCGCTGAGTTGGCTCCCGGTAACTTCCAGCCATCTCCGGTATCACCCGTCCCCGACACGGTGTCCGGTCATGTGAAGTGCTGATTGCAATAACAAGCTTTCGGCAGCGACCAGCTGCGAGTGAGGAGCACCGGATCAGGAGACGTCATGAGTTACCAATACTTTATATGCCATAAGTCAGTCAAACATGATGATATCATTCTGAAATTTGGTATGGTAGTTTCCCATATGTGGTTCTCTGACATGTATTCCGGCTTTTTGAATATCCTTTAAAAATTTGATTTGGTGGGCATTTCCCCCCACCCAATTTTTTTTTGGGGGGGTTCAACCAAAATGTTCGAAAATCCGAGATAGCCATTTCGTAGCCCTTGCGATTTGCTATCTTTTGACGTTTTTGGATTGCATTTTGCTTAAAATATGGCATTTGTACGGTCTGTTAAATTTTAGCTGATTTGGGTGTAAAATTCGTGTGTAGTGACGTCACTAAATTCGCTATAACCGAGAAAAAAAATCGACGAAATTTCTTTATTTTTTTCACAGAAGACGTAAACGTGATTTCGAAGAAGGTACACGAAGTTTCACGTTGATATCCCTATTGGTTTCTGAGTTATTACGAAAATTCATCAGGGGGGGTTAACCCCCCAGTCAATGGCGGGTTAATAGTCGGATAGTCCAAAGAAAAGAATGGAATGAACGGGAAGTCAAGAGACGAAAATTGAATGGGCCAAATGAGCTGATTATCGTCATTGATTTTTTGCCATTTCGACTTTTTACCTTTTTACTCTTCATCTTTCGACTTTTACGCGCTATTTACGACTTTTACGTCGACGTCGCTATTTGACTTTTTACGTATTTATTTTTTTCTATCTCGACTTTTTACGTTTTTTTACTTTTCATCTTTCGACTTTTAGCGACGTTGACTTTTTACCATTTCTACTTTTCATCTTTTGACTTTTAGCGACGTTGACTTTTTACCATTTCGACTTTTTATCCTTCGACTTTTTGCCATTTCGACTTTTCGTCTTTTGACTTTTAGAGACGTCGACTTTTTACCCCTTGACTTTCCGTCCGTTTACTTTTTATCTTTTGACTTTTTACCCTTTTGCCTTTTCGTCTGTTGACTTTTTGTCACTTGACTTTTTATCCGTTTGACTTTTAGTCCGTCAACTTTTTTCCATGTCGACTTTTTGACTGTTGACTTTTTACCCTGTTGACTTTTCGTCAATTGACTTTTTATCCGTTTGACTTTTTCACCGTTGACTTTTTTCCACGTCGACTTTTTGCCCGCCGACTTTTAGGACTTTTGACTTTTTACTATTGACTAAATGTCCCTTTACTTAACATCCGTTTACTTTTTGCCATTCGACTTTTCGTCCGGCACCCTGCAGTTGCTGCGGTACACACTAAGGTACGGCTGCTTTCTCTCCTAGCGTATGTTTGACGGCGAATTAAGAAACGACCGTATATGCATTCAAACCGCATTATTGAGAGCTTCAAATTGATATATTGACGCATTGGCTCACCTTATCCATTGGCTGCTTTTAAGCAAAAATACGTGTTTAGTGCTTTGCGGTGGTAACAACGAATTTTTGCTTAAAATCAGCCGATGGATAAGGTGAGCCAATGGGTCAATATATCAATTTAAAGCTCTCAGTAATGCAGTTTGAACGCATATATGGTCGTTTCTTAATTCGCCGTCAAACATACGCTAGGGGAGAAAATAAGCCGGACCTTAGTGTGTACCGCAGCAACTGCGGGGGACCGGTCCCTGTACATTCACTTTAACATTTTTTTTTTATAGTCCGCTCTAGTCTGGCTCAACAGCGAATAACTGACTCGACTCCCGACTCAAGTGCTGTTTCAAACAAATCGAATCGATTCGACTCTCGACTCAAGTGCTGTTTCAAACAAATCGAATCGATTCGACTCTTGACTCAAGTGCTGTTTTAAAATTGAATCGACTCGACTCATGATTGATCCAAAAAAATGTCCGACTCATGAGCCGCTTCATGATTCAACTCTGAGTCGGTTACAAGTCTGGCTTCAACACCACGTGTTGGCACGTTTCGCGAAGAGCAGTCGAGTTGACAACATACATTTCAAGCCCTCCTTCCTGGCGTCAAACGAAAAAAAAAAAACAGGCATTTGTACCAGTGATTTATTACTACAAGCACCGCTTTGTCGACAACATTTGGTCTTTATTTGATCATGACAGCGTGGCTCCCGTGGTTACCGAACATGTGGGAGCCTCTTCATCCCGCATTCTTTGTGATAAACAATCACAAATCGGCGCTCAGCAGAAACAAAACAGATCAAACCATTCGCTCCCACCAACTTGGTTGTGAGCAAGAACATTTTCGACCATTTCCCGCAAAAGCAGCCGCTATCTAACATACCGTGTGCGAACCGTGCGTTATCACGCTCAACAAGCAAACACATAAAACGGCCATAAGACGAAACCACCACTGAGTGGTCACACATATATCCATCACATAAACCCGACGCCAATGACCGACGAAAACATACTCCCTGCACACCGACCGCCAGCCGAACAGAGCAAACCAATAGCGAAAAGCCGTTCTGCTCCTACTGCCCCGCACTAGACACCGCGACACTACGATCTATTGACACTGCGCTGGCTGAAACGCCACGAACCCAGCACCGTGCGGTGCCAATAGGGACATATTCTATACCGCAGTGACGGGTACACATACACTCGAGCGCGCGGCGGCACAGCGCGGCGCTGAAGCAGGTACGGATAGGGATATATCACGGGAAGGTGCACCATCACACCGGCCGTAAAGCAGTACCACAGCGAGGGTACGTAAGGTGGTGAGCACAGCCGTTTGTCAAGTCGCAGGCTTACAAAGAACAGCTGCGCCCTTAGGACGGCTTGTCATGACATGCATATAGATGGTATGGATCCAGAAAATGAACGACTGATGGATGAAAAAGAATGACACATTTGTGAATATATAATTCACGTCAGTTAATAAGCAATGGTGAACTGGCAGCGTAAATAAAGATAACTTGGCAGAAATGGTCAAATAATACCCTGCATAAATAATATATCGACATGACCCTGATGTCGAGCCGCGAAATGCCAAACACAAACAGTGCAGCATAGCAAATACACAGCAGTTTTGTCAGTTAAGTTTTGATTCAGAAAAAGGCGCATAGCCGCTTATGTTTTCGTGCAGAACGAACTCCGAGAATGCACTTCCCGGATAAATGTCATGTAACATAAGAACGAAGAAGCGAGATATAGCCCAGAGCCGATCCCGAATAACTTTGGCAATCCCAGCTGGCGCCAATAGTTTGAACAATAGATGGCCCCAACGGCGGTGAAGATGGCGCCAAGATCAGGTGAGATGGCGCCAGCGGCGTATAAAACACCCGTCCTACACTGCACCACACGTGGCCACTGGCCAGTGATATCAGAAGCCGACTGGAAGTCAGCAGACTGACGGGGTTACTGCACCGCCCCCCGGCATTTGGTACGGTGTGAGGTATGTGCACGACAGTTAAAGCCCGCCCGTCTCCCCGGGTCCACGGCACACGCTGCATCACACCAGCCTGGTGCTGCGCCCATCCATCGTCTCAGCCACAGCAGCGTACCAGCTTCACTAGCCGTACCAGCTTCACTAGCGGAGACAGTGGCCCATCACCGAGACGGGCTGGGCTGGACGGCGTATCACCGGGCTGGACGACCACGTCTTCTGTCCTTACCGCTCCGCGCACGGTCCCCCTTCCTAGGCAGCACCACATCCCGCGTCAGTGCGTCACACTCGGCGTCACACCGGGTCAGGGCGGGTCAGATTGTGTTACCATTAGGATGTATCGGCACGCCCGCCACCACCACCGCCGCCGCCGCCGCCGGTGACGACCGTGCTGGTGACGCGGACTGCTCGACCTCGTCGCTGGCCTGCAGTTCACAGGTGGGCGTCTCGCCACGGCTCCGGTTGCCCGCCCACTCCTCCAGGTGGGCGCCGTACTTCTGCGCCAGCGTGGCGTCCCGACACACCTGGCCGGTGATGCAGATCCCGGACAGCTCCTCCTTGCCGTGACTCGGGTGCAGCCGGCAGTAGTAGGCCAACATACAGAGCACTGCCAGCGTGAAGAGGATCAGCTGGACGGCCAGGCCCGGGTGGTACCACCACTGTGTCCGGTTGGCGTTCACATACCACAGTGTGATCATGGCCGTGTTCTCGGCGAAACAGAGGAGGTAGTACAGAGTGTACTTGAGCCGCGTCGTCTGGTCCTTGACGTTGAAGAAGGTGAAGATGTAGACGGCGCCGAGAACGAGCACAAACAGCAGCTCCTCGCACTTGGTGTAGCAGGCCTGCGTCTTCTGGTAGATGAGCCAGGCGGTCATAAGCATCCAGTGGACGATCAGGCCGGCGGCCACGTATACGGGGAACAACGACGCGCACAGACTCATGGCCAGCACCCGCGAGCCTGAAACAGCCAATGGAGACACCAAATCATACGACGGAAAACATCTCAAAGTGTATTTGCGTTCCAGTGCAGCTCAACCGAGAAATCAACTGGAATGTACACAAGTGAAATGTACCTGGCACATAACTAGGCAATCGGCAGCGTGAACTCTCACTTGGAGAGAGCCCTTGCCAACTCGGACATCCCGCTGTACCAGGGTGAGAATAAGTCGGACGGGCGCGCTTAACAACTCTGCTATGATGATGATTGGGGCTTAACCCGCGCGGCGCTGGGGTCTCCATCCGAACGCGCCGCGTTGGGGGGGGGGGGGGGGTAAATTTGACCCCCTCTTCTTATCTCCCGAACCAATAATCGCAGCGAGACGCGCAAGGCGGCGATCGGAAGCTCTCGATGGGAAGATTCTAAGGAATTCTTAAAATTTTATTTAAAAGGTCACATATCAGGTCAGGGTCAGGTCAAAGGTCAAAACCACCTGTTTTCGGATTATTGGCTGCAGAGACCGGACTATCAACAGCAGCGCGCCGAAACTCTGCCAAAACACTTCTAAATATAAGGAGAGGGTAATGCTTGAGTATGAATATCATACTAAGTACAGGTCAAGGTCAAAGTCAGGTCACAAAAGGTCACACTGTGAAAAAGTAATATGAAACCCATGTGACACATCATTACATGACACATGGGTTATTTCAGAAAGGAAACCAAAAATAATGGTTATTTTGACATTTGACCTCAAGGTCAGGTCAAGATCAGGCAAAAAAGGTCAAATTTTGAAATCCAAAATTTGCAATAACCGACACATGTTTACGGTTCCGTTTTGCCACAGCAATCCAATGGTGCAATTTGTTTTTGTGTACGATGTCTAGAAATGTCAAAATTTTGATTTTTTTCAAATGCGTCCATCACATTGAACACTTATTAGTGTCATTTGGGGGTCAAAAATATATATATTTGTTTGAAATTTGGAATAGTTACTCATTAGAGATGGTTATCTGACATATCTTCCGGTTTTTTGAAAATTCTTACAATTTTGGATTTTGTAAACTTTGAAAAAAATAAAAACGATTTTTTGAATTTTGGGGATCAGAAAATCAAAATTCTGCAAATCCGAGATAGCCATCTTGTAGAGAATGTCATTTCCTTCCTTTTGACGTGCTTTTTTTGCAATTTGCTTCAATACTCGCTGTTCTATCATCGATCAAAGTTTCGTCCATTTTGGACCGAAAATGGCGTTACATGACGTCACTAAAACGCTATTTTCGCAAAAACTTCTCGACCGATTTTCTCCAAAATTTATCTGAAGACGTCAAATCGATGCCAGATAAGGTACTGAAAGTTTCGCGTCGATATCTAGTGTAGTTTTGAATCTATAGCGAAAACCCGGGAGGGGGGTAAAATTTACCCCCCCCAGCGCCGCGCGGGTTAAGGGCGCCGCAACCAAAACACATATGCTAGGGGAGGGGGGGGGGGGGGGGGCTTTGTGCCTATCGCACGCCGCACAATACACACTCAGTCTATCTCTCTTCCACAACACGTGACGTGCTTACCGATACTGCAGAGGTGCCAGAAGAAAAGCACCACGGTGGCCGGCGTGGAGAGGTTGTTCTTGGCCGGCAGACTGTATCGCAGAGAGCGCTGATAGCTGCAGAGCGACCAGGCCAGCGAGAACAGGCTCGTACACACTGCTGCCACCTGCAGGGTGACTGCGAAAACACACACGGCACGAATTCCGAAGTAACAAAGCATTCAAGAAAATATACATATGAACAACTGCGGTAAGCCGAAGCAGAGCGGTACTTATGACTCCGTTGAGTCAAATCATGACCGGGGAGATGAGAGAGTGGGACGACTCACCGTTTTCTGCGATCCTTTGACAGGAACACTTGAAATGAGAAGGGTGGGTGCAAACCTCGCTGCGATTTAGCGTCAAACACCTCCGAGGTTGTCGCTGTCTTATCAAATAAAACAGATGGATGCAATGCTTTATGGTGATCTGTGCGTCAGTGCGGGCATGACATGATCTATACTACTCCGGTGAGACATCCGACTTGTGCGATACAGATCGGTGGGAGCGTGAATAAAAGAATATCAAGTCAAACAAGGCCACATGCCCGTTATTTTGTACGCATCTCAGTGTCGGTGTTGGTCGTGACAACAATACGGCAATTGCCTATTTGCCTGACTTATCAAGGTGACGAGGAAATAGAAGACGCTACTGTGTTAAGTGTTGGCTGGCAAACAGTCGGCTCTCGAAACACGGATCGGTGTAAACAACTGCGATATGAATGCAACAAAGTGAAGCTCTTCTCAAAGCAAAGCTCTTCAAATATATGATAAGAGGACCTTTAATCTAGTCATCGCGTCTATCAGTATGTGGATTTAAGTACCTTCACTAATTGTGGTTCCTTACTATCGACCAGCATTCCCATTCAGGATTTCTGATCGTGGAAGAACAAAATTCAGAAGGTCCATCACCATCAAATAATGTCTGACCTAAAGGTATCTTCCCGGGGAGATGTTCTGTGCTCGTAGCCCCGCTCGAGCGGTGACCGACACTCGTAGCCCCGCTCGAGCGGTGACCGGCACTCGTAGCCCCGCTCGAGCGGTGACCGACACTCGTAGCCCCGCTCGAGCGGTGACCGACACTCGTAGCCCCGCTCGAGCGGTGACCGGCACTCGTAGCCCCGCTCGAGCGGTGACCGGCACTCGTAGCCCCGCTCGAGCGGTGACCGGCACTCGTAGCCCTGCTCGAGCGGTGACCGGCACTCGTAGCCCCGCTCGAGCGGTGACCGGCACTCGTAGCCCCGCTCGAGCGGTGACCGGCACTCGTAGCCCCGCTCGAGCGGTGACCGGCACTCGTAGCCCCGCTCGAGCGGTGACCGGCACTCGTAGCCCTGCTCGAGCGGTGACCGGCACTCGTAGCCCCGCTCGAGCGGTGACCGGCACTCGTAGCCCTGCTCGAGCGGTGACCGGCACTCGTAGCCCCGCTCGAGCGGTGACCGGCACTGGCATCGGGCTACCGAGTGAAGTGCGATGAATTATAACGTGCCATATTTGGTCGGCAGCACAGCAGCACACGGAACGCACACCGACGGGACACTATTGGACTAATGGCCAGTCACAACCGGGCCCCGGTGTCTGCCGCCTCCGGCTCTTCAGAGCCGTCACAGCTCCAATGCGGCTAACAAGCCCGCGGCATGCGCCATGCAGCGACTGTGTTTGTGATGCCCTCGACCAACTCAATGAAGATCCTATGCCAAACTCAGAAAGAAGGTGACGTGAATGCCGGCATGCTGCGGAACTGTGAAGGCGACGACACGTCTCGCGAGACCGACAATGCCAGCCTGGTCACTACAAAGGTACCGCGAGCGTGGAAAGACGAGCCGATCGCCTCCACGTTCCAGGGGTACGTCTTCACCGGACCATCAGGTTCGCGCTCGATCCCAGTCTTCCCTGTAATCGCGAGGTTAGTAAGGGATTTACTGGAAACATCAACTTAAGTTTACTCATAATTCATACCTACTACAGGGTTGAACACTACGGTTAAAGAACTCAGCTGCGGAATATCATGCATTCCGTACTGAACGCGCTGACCGCGACGAGGTTCACTGCAGGGTTAGTAGAGGGTAGCAAGCAGAAGGCACCACCGCATAGATAGGAGGGTTAGAAGATGAAATGCATTAGACACCAACAGAAAACAACATTTGGATCCATACCTAAACAGATGAATATTTACAATGACACTGCGTGCGCCAAATCCCAGCGACTCTCTCCTGTTTTCCACTGGTCGCATCCCCCCCCCCCTCTCCCCACTGGCGCCACTCACTGTTGAGCGGTTCGGTGGGCGTGAAGCGGTTATGCTCGCTGGCGAGGATGTAGAGCTGCAACACCAGCTGCGGCGCCGACTCCATGAACGACTCGAACAGCCGCAGCAGCGTGGCGTCCGCGTCCTTGTAGATCATGTAGATGTAGTTTTTGACGTGTCCGGCGCGGTCGCCGGCCCGCTGGGCTCGCATGCTGCGGAGGCCGTACACCATCGCCTCGATGTACCTGCCACGGGAAGGCAGCAGGTCAGTCAGGTCACACAGAAGGTCAGGTCAGGTCAGGCCATCCACGCAGCAGTTCGCAGGGCAGCGGGTCAACAGAGAGCATCTGTCTCGGTCAGGTCAGGTCAGGTCAGGTCAGGTCAGGTCAGGTCAGGTCAGGTCATACACGCAGCAGTTCGCAGGGCAGCGGGTAAACAGAGATCATCTGTCTCGGTCAGGTCAGGTCAGGTCAGGTCAGGTCATCCACGCAGCAGTTCGCAGGGCAGCGGGTCAACAGAGATCATCTGTCTCGGTCAGGTCAGGTCAGGTCAGGTCATCCACGCAGCAGTTCGCAGGGCAGCCGGTCAACAGAGAGGATCTGTCTCGGTCAGGTCAGGTCAGGTCAGGTCATCCACGCAGCAGTTCGCAGGGCAGCCGGTCAACAGAGAGCATCTTTCTCGGTCAGGTCAGGTCAGGTCATCCACGCAGCAGTTCGCAGGGCAGCCGGTCAACAGAGAGCATCTGTCTCGGTCAGGTCAGGTCAGGTCAGGTCAGGTCATCCACGCAGCAGTTCGCAGGGCAGCCGGTCAACAGAGAGGATCTGTCTCGGTCAGGTCAGGTCAGGTCAGGTCATCCACGCAGCAGTTCGCAGGGCAGCCGGTCAACAGAGAGCATCTGTCTCGGTCAGGTCAGGTCAGGCCATCCACACAGCAGTTCGCAGGGCAGCGGGTAAACAGAGAGCATCTGTCTCGGTCAGGTCAGGTCAGGTCAGGTCATCCACGCAGCAGTTCGCAGGGCAGCGGGTCAACAGAGAGGATCTGTCTCGGTCAGGTCAGGTCAGGTCAGGTCATCCACGCAGCAGTTCGCAGGGCAGCGGGTCAACAGAGAGGATCTGTCTCGGTCAGGTCAGGTCAGGTCAGGTCAGGTCATCCACGCAGCAGTTCGCAGGGCAGCGGGTCAACAGAGATCATCTGTCTCGGTCAGGTCAGGTCAGGTCAGGTCAGCTCAGGTCAGGTCATCCACGCAGCAGTTCGCAGGGCAGCCGGTTAACAGAGAGCATCTGTCTCGGTCAGGTCAGGTCAGGTCAGGTCATCCACACAGCAGTTCGCAGGGCAGCGGGTCAACAGAGAGCATCTGTCTCGGTCAGGTCAGGTCAGGTCATCCACGCAGCAGTTCGCAGGGCAGCGGGTCAACAGAGAGGATCTGTCTCGGTCAGGTCAGGTCAGGTCATCCACGCAGCAGTTCGCAGGGCAGCGGGTCAACAGAGAGGATCTGTCTCGGTCAGGTCAGGTCAGGTCAGGTCAGGTCATCCACGCAGCAGATCGCAGGGCAGCGGGTCAACAGAGAGCATCTGTCTCGGTCAGGTCAGGTCAGGTCAGGTCATCCACGCAGCAGTTCGCAGGGCAGCGGGTCAACAGAGAGGATCTGTCTCGGTCAGGTCAGGTCAGGTCAGGTCATCCACACAGCAGTTCGCAGGGCAGCGGGTTAACAGAGAGAATCTGTCTCGGTCAGGTCAGGTCATCCACGCAGCAGTTCGCAGGGCAGCCGGTCAACAGAGAGCTCTGTCTCGGTCAGGTCAGGTCAGGTCATCCACGCAGCAGTTCGCAGGGCAGCGGGTCAACAGAGAGCATCTGTCTCGGTCAGGTCAGGTCATCCACGCAGCAGTTCGCAGGGCAGCGGGTCAACAGAGAGAATCTGTCTCGGTCAGGTCAGGTCAGGTCAGGTCAGGTCATCCACGCAGCAGTTCGCAGGGCAGCCGGTCAACAGAGAGCATCTGTCAGTGCATTGGAGTAGCAATGAGAAAAACTAGGCCATACTTATATAAGCACACAAGTAAGCATTTGTATGGCGAGAAAGACGTATACACAACTAGTGAATCGTAACGAGACGCCCGTACGCGGCTAAGCTCCCACTGCGACCCACCTGAGCAGCGGCCCGAACTGCAGCGTGAGGCAGATGATGCGTAACACCCACTTCCACATGGGCACCCGGGGCCGGCTGGCCGGCACCTGACAGTCCAGCTGGTCCCCGCCGCCGCCCTGGTCAGCGTCGTTCAGGTACCTGGGGGTAACATAATAGCATATTGTGTTACTTATGTACCCGAGATCACAAAGCAGCAAGGAACTATCTGAGAATAAACATGGCATATGATGAACCAATCATTAAAATCCGATGTGCAAGTGAGAAAGAGGGTCGTCTTTGTACATTCTGTAACCCACATGCGAACGAGGAGCAGCAGCGGATGAGCAAATCAAAAGACAACTACACAAAACCGAGAGAAAAAAACTACACAAAACCGAATCAGGTCTGGAATAAGCATGGTCCGACAGAAGTTTCTCGCACCCGGGTACAGCAGAGAGCCCGTGTCGACTCACCAGCGGAGACTGAAACCGGTCATGGTGAGCGCCGGCACCACGATGAACACCAGCGTCAGCGCGAACTCATTTATCCGCTCATTCCGGTAGAAGTGGACGGCCACCCAGATGTCGGTGCCGGTGTCCACCAGGAAGCTGGTGATGGAAAGCAGCACCACGGCCAGGTCCTTGTAGGTGTACTGCATGCGGTCAGGCAGCGCGTCCACCTCGTCCGCAGGCACGACGACCGGCACCACGCCGCCGCTGGCCGCCTCGGCCAGCACCGCCTGCAGCGGCCGGGCCTCACCGTTGCTGCCGCGGCCACTGCCGTCCGGGGGAGACGCCGGAGCAGGCATGGCTGCCGTCAGGGTCTGCCGGGGTGGCGTAGAGCCAGCTACCCAGCCAGCGGGCGCCGGCTGAGCACAGGACGAGGTCGATCAGAGGTGGAGGCTGGTGTTCCGAACTGTGATTGGCTCTGTACACGGTCCCTCCTCTGTAGATGTGATACTGTGGGGAAAGGGAAGACGTTCTGAGACGATGTCAGCCACAGGGTGAAGGTGGTACTTAATTTGTTAAATGTGACACTGAGTCCAGACTGGTTATTGATTCGACACCGATTGAATCGATTGGAATCGTTCAGTAAAAATTCATTGAATACAAAAAATAATTGATTCACCACCAGATCTTTTGATTCATGAATCGTGATTGAATCAAAACCAGCATCAATTTTTCTTCTTCTAGACAATCAAATCAAGATTGGATCAAAAGATTTAACGATTCTTAACGATTCAAGTACACTGGTAAATTGTGCAAATACATGCAGTCCCAGAGGCAACATTTATGTATACTGAGAAAAAAAACTGGACACCAGAGCTGTAACAATGTTTTAATGATCATATATATGCATGTTTCTATTTTTATTGATTTGACATAAATTCACCTCATATATTTAAATGTTATATATGAATCCTGACATGAATCCACACATGAATCAATTACAATATTTGTTTTAATTCTTTGAATTGGAAGGAATCAATTCTCAAAATTGTATCTGTGAATTGAAAGGTGATTGAATCATTCAGATTCCAAAATGAATCATGTTTGAATTGTTCCCCAAAAAGTTGAATAAATAACCAGTCTCTGTGAGAGGCATAAAATGAACATCTAAAAGGAAGATTCTGAATTCAGTTTCTGGTAACAGGAGACTCAATCAGGCAACATAAAAATGCCATTGTACCATTGCTCTAGGATTAGGAGATCATGGTTTGCCAGACTCCATATCAATATGACTCTTGGAATTGGCATAATGTGAACATCATGTAACCTAAATTGTTGCGTTGTATTATAGTCTGATTGTTGTATGAGGCATGACTGATGTACTGCTATATGAATGAATGAAACCCTGAGGAAATGGACATAATGTCCAGAATAAAAGTGTATCTATCTATCTATAACTTCTCCTCACCTTGCATTTTGGGTATTAGTTCAGTAATTCACCTCCCCAGTCTATGGCGCTTCGACTACAGGAGCCGCCCTGGCCCAGATGGCGAAGGATGCTCTTCGCCGTATCAACATTCCGATTGCCAACTAATAGAAGAAGAGTAGTCAGCTGACAGTAATATTATGGCAGACTGAAATGTGGGTTATATGACTATCTATGGAGTAGGTCTGGACCCTGGGGGGGGGGGGGACGACAGCCCCCAGTACGACTGCAGCGAGAGAATGAAAGCAGAACATTATACATGTGGGTTCCTGCAACCGTAATTGCTGTAAAGGTTAGGTCAGGTTCAATTATGTACCTATTGTTTTTGGTGTCATAGCTTTGTTATTACTGGTACACTTCTGTCTGTCATAATAATACTCTATTATTATATTAGGGACATAGGCATACACAAGGGCAAGGGGAACAGGGCAATTGCCCCCTGACCTTCAGGGGGGCAATTACTCTGTTTCCCCCTTGTGTATGCCTATGTCCCTGATAGAATAAGATAGTATTATTATGACAGACAGAAAAGTGTACCAGTGTACATACCCCCTTTGTTCAAGAAAATTAAAGATTTTGTGTTTATTAAAGGATTAAAAAAAAAAAATGCCCTTTTAAAAATATAGTAGGCCAAATCCGGTGTTTTTTTTGTGGGGATACTTTATGCCCCACAGAGCAAAAATTGCCCCCTCTTGGAGTGCATCCTGGGTACGCCACTGATAAGGGACCTAAAGAAAACCATTAACTGGGGAGGTGAATTACTGAACTATTACCGCACTTTGTTCACTCCTGTAACCAAATCGCACCGTAGGTACTTACCTCGTTTGTCTTGTATGTGTCTGAGAATGGTCAGGACGCTGACGACACGTGTGTCGTCGGTGACAGAAGTAGTGCGGTTATGTAGCCTTCATTCAAGTTACCATGCATAACTTTGTTGAACCTCTCAATGGGGAGCCCCAACCCGACAGATGTTCTCCGCACAGACGAGCTTCTCGTCCGCCCACGTTCACGAGTCAATGCACTCAAGGCCATGCACAGAGAAGGCGTCCAACGTAAACAAAAAGCAGTGCATGCAGTCACTTGACATCAATGGTATGGTATATACCAGGGTAACTAGACACCGGTCCTAGCATATATTTTAGTATATTTGGTAGTATTTGGGAGCGGTCATGAAAACTCAACTATGACGCGCAAATTACGTTCATTGCGCAGTTGTTTTGATATCAAAATACATGGAGAGCTAAAATTCCATCAGGATTTGCCTAATGGTTTGATGGTTTCTGATGGTATTGTCTGATGGTCTGATGGATTTTTCTGATGGCCTGATGGTTTCTGCTGGATTTGTATGATGGTCTGATGGGTATTTCTGATGGTCTGATGGTTTTTCCATTCCCTGCGGGGGCAGATTCTGCCCCCCCCAGTAGTTTTTCACTTGCCGCTTCTAAACCGTTAGGCTTAGGTTTACATAGCCTTGGGCTTAGTGTCCTGAAACTTTATGACTTTTCCCAAAATTGAATGCCGCGTGTTGTCAAAATTTTGACACTTCCTTTGTGGTTTGCAGTGCAATAAATGTGTCAGAAACAATTCCAATGCAATATGCATCATAGATACTGGTATTGTACATATTTTTGGGGCAGAGGCGCACTCAGGATAAAAAATGGGAGGCGATACCCACCCTCAAATTAGGTCCAACTTCAAATCAGTACGATGATAAAAGCGTTACGCGCATGGTGCCCCCCCCCATGTTTTTTCCTGGATCTGTCTATGCGCAATATATCAAATTTAACAAATTACAGCATATAATGTCCACATGTGACGTTCATGACGTTCCAAACAATCACGAACAGCACATATTTTTTTCTCAGAAAATCCCCCCATTTTACATCCCCTGAATACGCCTATTATTTTTTATTTTGTCTTCTGATATATTACAGACCAGTACGTTTGAAACTCAAAAACGTCTGGGGCATGGATATCGGCCGAGCCACATGGCTGCAATGACCTTTCAAAAAACACCCAAAATTTTCGGATTTTTTGCCCTCTGGCCCCCCATTTTTGAACAAAACAAAAATGTCGGGGTTCAAAAAGAGAGATCTTGTCATGACGCATCGAATGGCGCTTTCCCCATCGAAATCGACCGAGCGGTTCTCGAGATCTCTGGGGGGGGGGGGAGGGGGAGGCAGAATCTGCCCCCCCCGCAGGTTAACGTAATTCTGGCCGCGTCATTCTTCTGATGGTCTGATGGTTGCTGATGGAACGTCTCTGATGGTCTGATGGTTTCTAATGGGACTTCCCTGATGACATGATGGTTCCTGATGTGTTATTCTGATGGTTTGATGCAGTGGCGTCGCCGACGGGGGGTGCGGGGCAGTGGCGTCGCCGACGGGGGGTGCGGGGGGTGCTAGCACCCCCCACTTTCAGAAAGTGGGGGGTGCGCACCCCCCACTTTTTCTGGGCCCGGGATGGGTCCTTTTCGGGGCGCGCAGCGCCCCGAAAAGGGCATAACGCAAAATCTCCAACCCGAATACCCTGTTTGGGCCAGTGTCGGAGCAAAGAAAACAATACATTTTTATAGCAACATTTCCGCTACAAATAAATTGAAAATTCCTTTAAAACAAACCTATTTTTTCACGTCTGGCGGGAAATGGTAGCAAAATGGTAGTACATAATTTCAACATAAACCGACCAATGTGTTACATACATGGCGTGTTGGAAATATATATCAATCTAAACGCAAACCAAAACAAATTAAATGTATTTTACTTAATTGGGATATGCAGTTCATTAGCTGTTTCTTGGCAGCCGGAAAAATTTAGCAGGACAATATAATAAGCGATACAATATTATGGAAATTAATTTGTTTGTTTTTAGCAGAGAGGAGCTATAAGACTTCAAACTAAACTTTTAATACCTACTTTGTTGTCAGATATTCTGGAGATACAAGTTAGGGTTTGATTCGTTGATTCGTTCATTTCATTCTTCTTCATTCGTTTAGTATTCTTGCTTCTTGGCAATAGGTGCAAATCCATGACATGATCATTGTCCTTCAGGCCTTCTCCCCGTCCAATTCTTGCCATCCCATCCGGCCCGGAGTCTGCGCCAGCCCTGTCCAGCCCGGAGCCTGCGCCAGCCCTGTCTAGCCCGGAGCCTGCGCCAGCCCTGTCCAGCCCGGAGCCTGCGCCAGCCCTGTCCAACCCGGAGCCTGCGCCAGCCCTATCCAGCCCGGAGCCTGCGCCAGCCCTATCCAGCCCGGAGCCTGCCGGCCCGTCCACGGATGATCCAGTGCCGCCCTTAGCTGGAGACGGTGAGTTTGTACTTCTCTGCATCATGATTCGATTTATAAGGGTTTGTAATGTCATTCCCAGGTTATGTTAATTCCACTGTCCTTGAGCCTTCCTTGACACTTCCCTTATCCCGTCTTCCAGATCCGAGCGCCCCCGGCCCATCCGCCATCACGCCGCACGCCGATGAGCCATGCCGCATTACGGAGCTGGACGCTCCCAACCAACCGCCGGCCAGGACCATCCCCAAAGGACGTTACAAAGGCAAAGTCATCAGCTTCATGGACTCCTGGTACCAGGATTACAAGTGGATCCACTACTGTCCGGTTCGGAAGAGTGTCCTGTGCTTCTACTGCGCCAGACGGGACGAGTCGGGAGTGGCGAGTGACCAGGAGCCAGCATTCACCACTGTTGGGATGGGCAACTGGAGGAAGGCTCGGGAGAGGTTCCTTCAGCACAATCGCTCACTTCCGCACCTGAAGGCAATTGAAAAGCCTGGCGACATCGGATGCCGCCCAATCATGGAAGTCGTCGAGTCGGCTGACAACGCAGCTCAGGAGGTAGCCCGGAAGAACCTGCGAAAGATCATCACCTCGGTGCAGTTCCTGGCGCGGCAAGGCCTGGCCTTCCGCGGCCATGAAAGCAAAGAGGGAAACTTTCAAGAGCTGCTACGCCTGCGCGCCGAAAACAGCCCTAAGCTGATCGACTGGCTGAAGAAAAAGGAAAACTTCACCCATCATGACACCCAGAACGAGGTGCTCCGTCTGATGAGTCATGAGGTGGTTCGCGGAGTGGTGGCGGATATGAACTCCGGATGTGTGGCTGAGGGTGAGCCCGGCTACTTTTCGATAATCGTGGACGGTACGCAGGATGTCAGCGGCGCAGAGCAAGAGTCTGTCTGCGTGCGTTTCGTTGACCACGAATTCCAGGTCCATGAGGAGTTCCTGGGCTTCTTCGAGTGCGCTTCGACTACAGGAGCCGCCCTGGCCCAGATGGCGAAGGATGCTCTTCGCCGTATCAACATTCCGATCGCCAACTTGAGGGGCATGGCGTTTGACGGCGGCGCCAACATGAGTGGGCGCGAGAATGGTGCGCAGGCCATCTTGCGTCAAGCCCAACCAGCAGCACTTTTCGTCCACTGCGGCTCGCACTGCATACATCTCGTGGGCAAGGACAGCTGCGAGTCGTCCGAGATGGTCAAGAGTGCGCTGGCCTGTGTGAACGAGCTGGGCAGCATGTTTAGCCAGTCTGACAAGTTTCGAGGAAAGTACGGCGACATCTGCATGGACGCCGAGATCACCGCCAAAAAGCTGCGCCCACTGTGCCCAACACGGTGGTCTGTTCGCCTCGCTGCCGTCGAGGCCGTTCTGAACGGCTACGACGAGATCCTCGTAACTCTGGACGAACTGGCAGTGGGGAGCAGCCATCTGTCTGCCCGAGCGGCTGGTCTGTACGCCCAACTCTGCAAGGGTACTGCTTTGGTGGCCCTCCACATGGTACGTGCCGTACTGGCGCCGCTGGACCGCTTCAGCCGCGCGTCCCAGAGCTCGACGTACACTGTGTCGGCGCTCCTGGAGAGCGTCCAGACGACGGTGGCGCTGCTGCGGGCCCAGCGTGAGTCGGCTGATGCAGCTGTGGAGACCTTCCTCAGCCTGGCGGAGAAGTCGTGCGAGGAAGTCACACTGCCGCGCAAAAGACGCCCACCAGCGCGCTACGACGGGGATGCCCCAGCTCACCACCCAGGATCAGTCCAGGAGTACCTCCGCACTGAGTACGTGCTCATCCTGGACACTGTCTGTACGCAGCTGGAGGAGCGGTTTAACCAGAAGGGCATGCAGGACCTGGCCAGGATGGAGCGGCTACTTCTATCGGCTCCAGACGTGAAGAGTTGCAAGGAGGTGCTCGAGGCAAGCCCATGGGCAGGTGACATTTCACCGACAGATCTGGCTCCTCAGCTGCAGGTGCTCTGCCGAAGCAAAAAGCCCCAGAGCCTAGCCGACACGGTAAAAGCTGTGGCCGGCATGGAGAAGACCGCGCAGCAAATGCTGCCAGACGCAGTGAAGCTGGTCAAGCTGCTGCTGACCCTGCCAGCCAGTTCGGCGACTGCTGAGCGCAGTTTCAGGCCCTCAGGCGACTGAAGACGTGGCTACGCAGCACTATGACGCAGACCCGCCTGAACGCTGTCGCAGTCTGTCACGTTCACCCTGAGCGCGTAGCCAACGTCGATCTCGACAAGGTGGCAGCTGCCTTCGTCCAGCTGAACCCGCGTCGACAGAAGGTGTTCGGCCGTGTGAAAGTGTGAGCCTCCGCATAGTGGTGACCCTGGACGAAGGAGCCGCCGTGCTCACTACCGACCCTCGGCAGACGACAGACAGTTAAATAGTGTGATAAATACAAAATGAAAAAAGGCATTTATTTGCCATTTACAGTGCCATTTATTTGGCACTGGAATGACTGATCTGCGCATCGGACCTGGGGCGGCCGTGTCATAGCATTGTATGGCACGCAAAAGATCCCTCCGGACGGCCGGAGCCAAAATTATCCGTTGAACTGGGCGGACTGGAAAGGATGGGGTGGAGGGATCGGGTTCTATGTGACAAGTACAAAAGTATTTTACTTAGTCCTCTATCCAATATCCATTTTTACAAACCGTTTATAAACAAATTAAAAAATGAGCCCTTTGGAAAAAATAGTGGACCAAATCCGTTTTTTTTAGGGGTAGGTAGGTTTGGTGGGCCCCCGGCTTGGGCCCGGGCCCCTGCCAAACCGGCACCCCCACTCAAAAATTATCGGCGACGCCACTGGTTTGATGGTACAACCTCTGATGGTCTAACGGTCTGATGGTTGCTGATGGAATGTCTCTGATGGCCTGATGTTTTATTCTGATGGTTTGATGGTACCATCCTTTGATGGTCTAACGGTCTGATGGTTGCTGATGGAACGTCTCTGATGGCCTGATGTTTTATTCTGATGGTTTGATGGTACAACCTCTGATGGTCTAATTGTTTGATGGTACCACCTCTGATGGTCTAATTGTTGCTGATGGCCCGATGTTTTATTCTGATGGTTTGATGGTACAACCTCTGAGTCTAATTGTGTGATGGTACCACCTCTGATGGTATAATGGTTTTATGGTTTTGTGACCACATATTCTGATGGTCTGATGGACTGATGATATAACTAACTCATAAGTGAACACACAAATGGCATCCTCATTGACGCACGACGTAAGTAACAAAGTCAATTGCATAAGCAAAAATTGTATTTCTTGTTGGAAAATATCATACGACGGAACATACACAATACATGCCAACATATCTCTTATGCTTTATGGTATGCAACAAACTCAACAATCTAATCAATCTAGTGGGAACAAGCTAGTGGGACGCCATTGTTGCTCCCCATCTGCACGACCAGATCAAAAAGAGCTACTCGGACTCGTTTTCGGCCTCGAACGTCAGCACCGGTACACGCTCGGAAGGCGAGTATTGCGCAAATCACCGCCCACACTCATCTTCATCACACAGTCACAGTCAGACACCTACGCCAATCTCGCTATCTCGGGGAAGAGACGCGTCCCTCGCTCGGCTGATATTCGGGACCCTGTAGTGTTGCCGGCAGTTGGTTAGCGCGTGCAGGGTAATATAACAACAGCGCGTACACCCGGCCGCCGTAATAGGTCAACCTTGTCTGGATAGACAATTCAGTTGGTTGATACGCGCCGTGAGTGCCGCGATGCGATAGTGCTGGCGAGCGGCTCCTGTAACCGAGCTGACGTAAGACTCATCTATTCGGGAATACATTTTTCCGGTTGACGAACCACGAGGTGTATTTTCCGCGCAAGGGCGTGAGTTAACGATCGAACGCGAACGAACGAACGACCACGAACGACTACGAACGGTACATCAATTTTGGCGACGAGGATTTTCAGTTTCTTACGTTGTTGTATAATCAAGTGTCATCTGACTGACACTTGGTTTCTGTTCCTTCAGACAGATATGTTGTGAATAAAAGCCTAGCAGCAAGGTTCATCTTTCATTACAATTTTATTCACAACATATCATTGTTCAAAATGTGGCAAGCAAGGACATTTTGCCACAGTCTGCCAGTTGGGAAGGTGGTCAAGAAGTCAGCCATCGAGGGACAAAACTCAGACTACTGCGTCTATGCCGATCCTGTCAGCGATACCAGATACTTCCCTTCCAAGTTTGCGGTAGGCTATGTCAAGTGTTGTCATCAATAGTCACGAGCTCGAGGCACTGGTCGACACAGGAAGTTCTCAGAGCTTCATCCGCACTAAAATTGCAAGAGACATCCATCTGAACATCACGCCTTCTCACGGGGCTGTGTGCATGGCATCCACCCAGCACCAGGTGGAGGTAGCAGGTCAGTGTACGGTGAGACTGCAGGTGCAAGATGAAGAGTATGACAACTACAAACTCTCGGTCATGGATGATCTCTGCGCTCCTGTGCTCCTTGGCCATGATTTCCTGAAGGCTCATGACAGTGTTTCCCTGTCGTTTGGTGGCTCCCGGTCCTCTCTGTCACTGTGTTGTCTGACACCAGCTGTTGTGAGGCCGCCATCTCTGTTCGGAAACCTGACGGCAGACTGCCACCCTATTCAAGCCAAATCGCGCCGCTACAGTGCCGCCGAAGCGAAGTTCATCGACGATGAGGTTGCTCGTCTTCTGAAGGAGGGCATCATCTCCCCCAGCACCAGCCCCTGGCTAGCTCAGGTCCTGGCCGTCGCATCACCAAGCAGGAAACGCCGAATGGTGGTGGATTACGCCCAGACTGTGAACCGCTTCACTGAGCTGAACGCTTATCCGCTGCCAAGAATTAACGAGCAGGTGGAGAAAATCGCTCAGTATTCCTACTTCAGCACAGTTGACCTGACGAGTGCCTACCATCAAGTCCCGATCGATCCTGAAGATCGAAAGGACACGGCTTTCGAAGCTGGCGGGAGACTGTTTGAGTTCCATCGCATCCCTTTTGGGGTAACCAACGGAGTCGCCTGCTTCCAACAGATTCTCGACGACATAATACGCGCTGAAGACTTGCATGACACGTTCGCGTATGTCGACGATGTGACCATCTGTGGCCGCGACAAGGAACAGCACGATGTCAACCTGGAGCGCTTCCTGAATGCTGCCAAGAAATACTCACTGACAATCAATCAAGACAAGTGCTGCTATGCAAGCACCTCTGTTTAGATCCTGGGACATGTGGTCGAGGACAGGACAATTCGACCAGATCCCGGCCGGCTCCAGGCTTTGATGGACCTGCCAGCGCCGCAAGACGCAAAGGCACTGCAGCAGGCAGTAGGCATGCTGTCGCACTACTAAACGTGGGTGCCGTCCTTCTCCGAGAAGCTGCGGCCGCTGACCGCCAACGACTGCCTCCTATGTCGTCCGAGGCAGTCGCTGCGTATGAACTCCTGAAGCAGGACATCGGGGCTGCTACCATATCGGCTGTCGACGACTACGCCACATTCGTTGTGGAAACGGATGCGTCTGACAACGCCATAGCTGCCACTCTGACGCAAAGCGACGAGCCTGTTACATTCTTCTCTCGCACTCTGAACCCATCTGAGCGAAAGCAGCCGTCCATCGAGAAAGAGGCTGCTGCCATCGTCGAGTCAATCCGCAAGTGGCGTCATCTGCTGATTGGGAGGCATTTCAAGTTGATCACCGACCAGCGTTCCGTCTCGCTCATGTTCGATCGGTAATGCAGGGGCCTGATCAAGAACGACAAGATCCTACGATGGCGTCTCGAGTTGGCATGCATGAGTTTTGAGATTGTGTATCGCCCGGGCAAGTACAACATCGTTCCGGACATGCTCTCCAGAGCCGTTTGCGGCGCGACCGCTGCAGGGTCCAGGGACCTCATCAGCACGCTTCATGAGCAGCTGTGTCACCCAGGGGTGACGCGCTTGTGGCACTACCTCCAGTCGCGAAACGTGGCCTGTTCGGTGGATGAGGTCAAGCGAGTCGTGTCTCAGTGTAGGATTTGTGCTCAGCATAAACCCCGGTTTGTTCGTACTTCCAACACTCTCATTAAGGCGACTAGAGTGTTCGAGCGTTTGAGCGTGGACTTTAAAGGACCACTGCCGTCTAGTACCCAGAGAGCATACATGTGTGTAGTCATGGACGAGTTCTCCAGGTTCTCCTTTGCGTTTCCCACCACCGACACATCTGCGGAGTCGGCGATGCAGTGCTTGACATCGCTGTTCACAGTGTTTGGTACGCCAGAGTTCGTCCATTCAGATCGTGGGACCGCGTTCACTTCCACTCGCTTCAAAGAGTTCCTCCTCCAGAACAACATCGCTTAGAGCTACTGCTCAGCCTACAACGCTCCTGGCAACGGCAAAACAGAGAGATACAATGGGATCATCTGGAGGTCCGTGAGCATGGCCTGCCACTCCGAGGGCGTCAACCCGAAGAACTGGGAGTCCGTCTTACCTAGAGCGCTGCACAGTGTGCGGTCACTGCTATGCACAGCCACGAACCAGACACCGCATGAGCGCTTCTTCAAGCATCCTCGACGGTCAGCTACTGGCCAAGCTCTTCCGACTTGGCTGTTGACAGCTGACCGAATACTTCTCCGACGAACCAATCGCACCAGCAAGTACGAGCCACTGGTTGACGAGGTCGAGCTCGTTCACGTCACTCCCACGTACGCCAAGGTGCGACTACCGAGTGGCCGTGAACCAACTGTCTCTCTTCGGCATCTCGCTCCCACCGCTCCAGTCGACTGCGCGGAGGCTGCGGATCTCCTGCCCTCGGAGGAGTCTCGGCCGGCTACGGAGATCAGGCCCTCAATCACCGAGGTGCCGGCTGCAGGGGTCGCTGGTCCCGATGCTGAGGACGGTTCCGGACCGGTGGATGACAGTGTAGACACCGAGGCTACCGTGACTGAGCAGAGTGGTCCCCCACGTAGATCAGTGAGAGTGATAAGGATGCCTCAAAGGCTCGGAGAGTATGATCTGTCGCGCTGAACCTGTCGTGCATACGTGTGTGCGAGCGTAGCAGTGGTGTCTGCGACGATAAGTTTTTGAGGCAAGATGCGGAGCAGTATCATGCCAGCTCCATTGAGTGTTGGTTGCACCGTTGTATGATTTGCGGAGCAAGCGCGAAGTAGTGCTGAACAGATCGTGTTATTGACATTTGTGTTGGTATTTGAGCAGGTGTCCATCAAAACACGTGAACCTTGAGGGACGGTGAATGTTGTATAATCAAGTGTCATCTGACTAACACTTGGGTTTCTGTTCTTTCAGATATGTTGTGAATAAAAACCTAGCAGCAGGGTTCATCTTTCATTACATACGTTAATTCTTTGCTGGATTTTTTTCTGGATTGTTTTCTTTGCTGGATTGTTTTCAAGATGCCAAACTGCGAGGCCAGCACCGCCGTTTTTGCTTATGAAATTGCTATTTTTACTGTTTTTGCACCGCCGTTTTTGATTACTTAACTTATGAAAGCTTTCATAAGTTAAGTATTGTATATTAATATTGTGTCTAATATTAAATATATAAATATTGCATAAGTAAATATTGAACATTAAATACAATTTAATATACGATATTTGAATATAAATCAAATACATACATAATTAAAATATTGAGGGATCCCATCGTATATAGCAATTTAATAATTTGCCCTTAACCCGCGCACTGCAGGGGGGTTGATTTCCGCCCCCCTCAGGTTTTTCAAAGATAGCGAAAACCCGGCGGCGTTGCGCGCCGCCGGGTTTTCGCACACCTGTCAGGACATCAATTGCGCACACTTTGAGAAAAAAAATAACCTCGGGTCATTCAGGTCATGTCACCAGACCAGGTCAAGTGACCCCACCTCCAAAAATGTTTGCAGTTGTGCCAAAGCCAGAGTTTTTCACCGATCAGTTTGAAACTTACAGGATGTCATGAGGGCATAAGTACTTACAATTCGTTTATCTCGGAATTTTTATATCGGTGACCTAAGGTCAGGTCAATTTCGTAACCTCTCCATAATAAGTCAATGGGGAAATATACAAATGCTAAGGATATGCATGATATTAGTCCAATTACTTATACTAGTTTCTCCTAACTAGTTTTGTTCAGTGACCCCTATTGGGTCATTTGAGGTCATGCGAGGTCACCATCACTTTTTTTTCTCAATAACTCCCGACATAATGCAGATAGAGAAGTGAAACAGACATCAATGTGTTTGTCTCGTCGCGATACGTCTTCCCATATGCAGCATGCCCTACTTGGGTCACCACTTGACCTTGACCTGAGGTCATTAAAAAAAAGTTAACTTAACAAGGTCATCATGTACATAATTCACAGCGTCTTGCCAAGATAAACACAATGGCGTAAACAGTTTTCCGTTATCTTTATTACATAAAAAGTTAATAGCGGAAAACGATTTAGCAAAAAAAAACATTTTTTCCCCTTTTTTTACCTAAGTATGGAGCCTCAAATATTGACCTGGGATTAAATTTGAGGACACCTTAGCGATTTCAAATTTCACTGGCTGGCTTTTGTTTTTTTCGGTTTGTTTCTAACTAGCATAGTTTCTGAGATATATGGGAATTTCTGGAGCGATGTCCTAAAACAGGAAAAAACTGGAAAATTTGACCTTTGATGACCTCTGGTAACCTCAATTTTGACCTGACCTAAAACAATACTGAAATACTTTCGATAGAACATGTATCAAGCTATCAAATGCCGTTTTCCTCTTCTCGCTACGTAGCGTAGTTTTCGAGATCTCAGGGGGGGGGGGGCGGAAATCGTGTTCCCTGCAGTTCATGTTCGGCGCAAAGCCCCTGCAGTGCGCGGGTTAATAGCCTTGAACCATCAACCAGTGATCACAAATATTCATGGGGTCATGAAAGGACATGAAAGGGCGATAATGGTCATGGCATATGTGCTAAATTCAGAGGTTTCGGTCGCCAAAAAGCGATAAAACTATGCAACCGCGGCGGCGCCCCCACACTATAATGAGCTACATGACCTGTTAGACCTAGTTTGGGCTCTGTGACATCACAGGTCACTAATTGTAGGTCAATCAGGGCGCTGTGAGATGAGAAAGAGCCGGCCTAACGAATAATGTATGAATCATGAGGAACTTAGCAGACAAGGCTACGCTGGGAAAAAGTGGTGCAAAGTAGCATCATATTATTCGTTGGAGATTCTAGATTGAGCCCAAACGAATTATAAGGTTCCACCTGGTCATGGCATTTCTGGAGAGCAGCTGACATGATCGGTTACCATGCCCTTATTTGGGGTGTAAAAAACACGTTATACCGTTCACTTTCCGTTGCAAATCGATCTAAGCTTCATATGCTTCATATACTAAGCTTAGATCGCATTTGCAACGGAAAGTGAACGGTATAACGTTCCAATGTATTCATTGTAATTCATTGGTTCCAATGTAAACATATTTGGTGCCTCTGGGATTCGAACCCACGGTCGGCAATGGGCGTTTCGACATTACCCACCCCAAAGCCCATTTGAACACTTTTCGCTTGGAATATCGAACAATGGCAAATAGAAACGTTGTAGCCAAGGCTTGTAGCTATCTTTTACAGAAGTCAGATTTGAAATTTGTCCCATAGGTTACGAGCCAGCCTCGTCTGAAAATTGTTAATTTAACATGGGAACCCTATCGTCTAGTAGGTTTTGAGCGCCCAAACGCCCGAGTGCTGCCAACTGTTACCGGTGGGGGCGCTGGTATATACGGCCTTGAATGGTATAATATGGATGTCAGTGCATGCAGTCACTGACATCAATATAATACCCATTACCCATTGACCTATAATATAACTAGACAGCCGACTGCCGTACGGCCGGCCGCTCGCCGCCCGTTCCCGCCGGGCGACACTAGCGCCATCTGAAACGAGGCAAAAGCGTCCGACCGCTTATTGCCCCCCATGTTAAATTCGCTAAAAATAAGGCCTAAAATAAAACAAATGAGCCGATCCTTGACATTTTAAATGGTTTCGTTGGATGCAATGGGGTTTTAGGCGAAGAATGCTGGCAAAATTATTGCTTCGAAAGAAATATCCAAGAAGGAATTATCTGACAAACGAAAGCGTGCAGACCGCAAAACAGTCAAACCGGGTCGAACGGCCCCGCCTATTTTCGAAGTGTATATTGTAAATCGGCATGCCATGCCCGCCAGCTTTTGGAGAAGCTCATATCTCTGCAACCGCACGTCCGATTGACAAGCGGACTTCTTTGCTGAGTAACCCCATCCACCCTACCCTATTTGAGACTAGTGCCGACTCACGTGAGCGACGACCACTGCGCGTGGCGCGTGCCGCGTGAGGGGTGTGCAAAGTGTTTTGGAACCAAATACTTTGCACACCTCTCACGCGGCACGCGCCAGTGGCGGATCCAGAGGGGAGGGGCAGGGGCCATGCCCCCCCCCCTCGAGCCTCGAATGAGGGGGCACTCTGGCCGCCTGAGGGGGCACTCTGACCGCCTGAGTGGGCACTTTGGCTGCCTGAAGGGGCCCTCTGACCGCCTGAGGGGGCCCTCTGGCCGCCTGAGGGGGCCCTCTGACCGACTGAGGGGGCACTCTAGCCGCCTGAGGGGCACTCTGACCGCCTGAGGGGTACTCTGTCCGCCTGAGGGGGCCCTCTGGCCACCTGAGGGGGCACTCTAGCCACCTGAGGGGCACTCTAGCCGCCTGAGGGGGCAATCTAGCCGCCTGAGGGGGCACTCTGACAGCCTGAGGGGGCCCTCTGGCCGCCGGAGGGGGACACTCTGACCGCCGGAGGGGGCATTCCGGCCGCCTGAGGTCGCCCTGAGAGAGTCGGGATTCGCATCCATAGGCGGTGAAACAGGGGGGGGGGGGGGGGGGCACCGGGCACCGTTCCCCCTTGAATCCAGGAGGGGGAGGGGGGGGGGGGGCATTAATGCCCTGGTGCCCCATCAAATTACTGAAAACTCACCTATTTTATGCGAAATGGTGCGAAATTTAGAGACAAAAAACGCACCTCAACTCCTAACCATTATGCTATCGTGTACCAACAGCGTGACAAGTTCAACACGACACTTCAACGCAACATCTCAACCACGGTACTTTGAATTCTGGTTAATGGCTTTGAATTTAATTTAATACTGAATACTGATATAATCTGACACAGCACCAAGCCCCTCACAGCGAATCTTGCCTCAGGTTTTACACGCAGCCACCACGCGCGCGCGAGTTCACGTTGCGAGCGCGCCACGGTAAAGAGGTAAAAAGGCGAAGTCACGTTACTATTTTAAAGTTGAGGCTCCGACACACCTCCACTTCAGCACTACTTATCAGCTGACAAACTGGATAACATGTCTTACTGTTGCATTCAATAGATAGCCTGTCTTATTCTCATTACAAAATTGTATTAAAATATCAAATATCTTGCACAGAAATACCTAAGATGCCCTTAGTTCCAAGACACTACAAATTTCGTCGTAGGGTTTAGTGTTAACTTTAGAAGAAGAAGCACATTTTTGCCTCGCTAGTGAATTGCTGTCAGGAACGGCCTGAGCGCAGTAGTCGGCCATCTAGTTATAATAGAGATCAATGCCCATTACCCATACGTAATGGGATAATGGGCATTACCCATACCTAGACAGCCAACTCGCGCGCCGCATACGCCGGACGGCCCGTTCTGGTGGCGTCAGCTGTACTGGGGGGCAAAACATCGCGGGCGCCATAGGGACCAATGTATAAATGACAAATCTGAACGGCGCCCTGACAAGGCTACGCTTGGAAAAAGTGGTGCAAAGTAGCATCATATTATTCATTGGAGATTCTAGATTGAGCCCAAACGAAATATAAGGTTCCACCTGGTCATGGCATTTCTGGAGAGCAGCTGACATGATCGGTTACCATGCCCTTATTTGGGGTGTAAAAAACACGTTATACCGTTCACTTTCCGTTGCAAATGCGATCTAAGCTTCATATACTTCATATACTAAGCTTAGATCGCATTTGCAACGGAAAGTGAACGGTATAACGTGGTTGTTACATCCCAAATAAGGTCATGGTAACCTATCATTTCAGCTGCTCTCCAGAAATTCCATGACCAGGGTTGAACCTTATAATTCGTTCTGGCTCAATCTAGAATCTCCAGCGAATAATACCAGTAAGGCGCCGTAGCTGGCGATGAACGAGCGAGCGCGAAGGAAATGTATGTGAAATTTCAACTTGATCGGGCAAGTAGTTTCTGAGATACAAAACAGGGTGCGCACGTGCGCACGTGCAAAGCCACTCCACCCCTGACTTGTGGAAAGGCGGCGGCTGAGAGGCCCTGTAGTGCCTTCGCTCTGGCTGGGGGCCACCGCCGCTGCGACGGCAGCGCCGCCAACAGGCATACATATGTATTATGTATATATTTAATGTATTTCTTCGCTTTCAGTAAATCTACACCGCAAATGTTCTTCGTTTAAAATAGCATAGTCTAATATTCATTATCCTCGTAATCTATCATTCGTTTGCACTTCTCTTATAATATGTTCTTATTCAGGCCGCGTGCTTTTCCATCCTTCTTCCGGCCGCGTCCCTCGTCTCAGACACCGTGCATGTCGTGTGCTCTTGAAAATATCAGTTAGTAGACGCTACATCCGTATGTGTTTATAACGCTGAACAACGACGAACGTTAGCACACAACGCGCGCTAAAGTGGTGAACCCGAACGTGATCAGTGAAAGTGCGCAACAATGGCTGAAGGCGAAGCGACCGCCGGCCAGCCGGAGCCGCCGCCGCCGACCGTGACGGGACCAGCGCGTCCGCACGCGGCGTTCTGTCTGCCACCGTTCTCGGCAGACGAGATCGAACTATGGTTGGCGCAAATTGATTGTGCGTGCCGTGTCGCCGGAATCGCCGACGACACAGTACAATTTGACCTGCTCGTGGCCAACCTGCCCATGGCTATTGCGGCACAGGTTCGCGATGTGGTGACCGCCAAGGCGCCCAGCTACATCGCGCTGACGGCTGCGCTGAAAAGCCGCCTGGCGCAGTCGCGCGCTACGCGGCTCACAGAACTTCTCCGCCACCAGCAGCTAGGAGATCAGCGACCTTCGCAGCTCCTCCTCCGGATGAGGTCCGAGCTCGGTGCCGCGGCAGATGTGCCGCAGGACAGCGAATTGCTCCGGACGCTGTTTCTGCAGCGGCTGCCTCAGGCCGCCCGTGCTGCGCTGTCGCTGCTCGTGGAGGACTCTCCACTGGACCAGCTGGCCACGGCGGCGGACCGCTTCATGGTTGCGACCAACCCCGCCGTTATCAACGCCGTCAGCGCCGGTGAAAGCGGCCCGCCGGTCCCTGCGGCCGAGCCGCCGGCCCGCGCGGCCGCCCGGTCGCTGACCCCTGCCGCCGTAGCCGCCGGCCCGCCAGTCGCCGCAGCCGCCGGCCCTGCCGAAGCCGGGACCGTGGATTCACTGTGCTGCATGGTGGCTTCGCTCACCGCTGCAGTCAGCCGTCTCGAGGCCGGGTTCCGGGACCGAGAACCCCGTTCCGGCAGCTCGCAGCGCGCCTGGCGCCCACGGTCCCGATCACGGCCGGCAGTGCCGCAACAACAACAACACCTCTGCTACTACCACTACCGGTTTGGCGCGGACGCCCACAACTGTCAGCCGCCGTGCTCCTGGCCGGCGGGAAACGACTGGGCCTGAGGGACGCGGTGCCGCCCAAAGGCCGCGCACAGCTGGCACCGCTACTCCACGTCAGGGACGGACTCCTGACGCTGGTGGTCGACACCGGCGCGCAGATCAGCGTGCTGCCGCCCAGCCAACTGCCGCCGGGCTGCAACATCGACGCCACTGCAACTCCGCGCCTCACCGCTGCTAACGGCAGCTCCGTCGCCACCCAGGGCTACGTGGAGCACGTCGTGACTCTCGCCAACCGTCGATTCCCGTGGAGTTTCCTGGGCGCGGACGTGACGTCACCAATCCTCGGCGCCGATTTCTTGGCCCATTACCAGCTGACGGTCGACATGGACGAGCGTGTGCTCCGGTCAACCAGTGGCGACATAAATGCGGCTGGTATCGCGTCCATCGCCCAGCTGGCTGGACTGCGCCGCCTGGAGCTCGTTAAAGGACCGTTCGACGGGCTGTGTGAGGAGTTCCCAACCGTCACCAACGGACCGCCGGGCGCGGTACCGGTGCCGCACAGCGTGACGCACCACATACGGACTCACGGGCCGCCGTGTTTCGCTCGGCCGCGCCGCCTCGCTCCCGACCGCCTGCGCGTCGCACGCCGGGAGTTTGAGCGCATGCGCACTGAGGGCGTCGTCCGGCCGTCGGACAGCAGCTGGGCGGCCCCGCTGCACATGGTGCCCAAGGCGACCCCAGGCGAGTGGAGACCATGCGGAGACTACCGGGCACTAAACAAGGTGACTGTACCTGATCGTTACCCGCTGCCGTATCTCCAGGATTTCAACGCCCACCTCGCCGGCTGCCGCTTCTTCAGCAAACTGGACCTGGCTCGGGCGTTCCACCAGATTCCGGTGGAGCCGGCCGACATTCCGAAGACGGCCATCACTACGCCTTTCGGCCTTTGGGAGGCTGTGCGCATGCCCTTCGGCTTGTGCAATGCTGCCCAAACGTGCCAGCGCTTCATGGACGAGGTGCTTCGGAGGCTTCCCGCCTGCTTTGTGTATATTGACGATATACTTATCGCCAGCGCGACTCTCGAAGATCACTTCAGCCACCTGCGCCAGGTTCTGCGACGCCTGCAGGACTATGGCGTGGTGGTAAACAAACCAAAGTGCGTCCTCGGCGCTCCGCGGCTCCGATTCCTCGGACACGAGGTATCGGCCGACGGCATCACGCCACTGCCGGACCGGGTGACAGCCATCGCCGAGTTCCGGCGACCGACAAACGAGCAGCAGGTGCGACGCTTCGCTGGCATGGCAACATACTACCACCGCTTCGTGCCGAACGCCGCAACACTCCTTCGCCCACTGCATCAGCTGCTGGACAAACGCCCTGGCGGGAAACGGACGAAGCTGGTGACGTGGACGGACGCCGCCGACGAAGCGTTCCTCAGCGTCAAACGCGCGCTGGCCTCCGCCACGTTGCTGGCTCACCCAGTGCCGACCGCGCCGCTGAGCGTCCACGTCGACGCGTCCGACACGGGAGTTGGCGCCGTCCTCCAGCAGCACCACGGAGGCAAGTGGCAGCCTCTAGCCTTCTTCTCAAAGATGCTGACACCAACGGAGACGAGGTACAGTACGTTCGGCAGGGAGCTGCTGGCGGTGTACCTCGCTATCCGGCACTTCCGTCACGCTGTCGAGGGCCGGGAGCTGATTGTGTATACCGATCACATGCCCCTCGTCCACGCCGTCGGAAACTGCACCGATCGTCACTCGCCGCGGGAGACGCGCCACCTGGACTACGTGGCGCAGTTCACGACCGACGTTCGCCACGTACCCGAGCGAGAGAATGTGGCGCCTGACGCGCCGTCACGGACAGTGGCGTTGCTTCGTTCTCCACAGCCACCGCTGGACGGCCTCACAGCACTGGCCGACGCGCAGGCTGCCGACGCGGAGCTGCTCAGCTTCCGCGCGTCGGACCACAGCCTCCAGCTGCGTGAGATGAAGCTCAGCAGCGAACGGACGTTGCTGATCGACGTGTCAACAGGCGTCGACCGGCCGTGGGTCCCGGAGCCTCTCCGCCGGCACGTGTTCCGTCGGCTGCACGGACTCGCCCATCCAGGTGTCCGCGCCACGCATGAGCTCATCGCCCGCCGGTACGTCTGGCCTGGAATGCGGCGCGACATCCGACGGTGGGCGCAGTCATGCATCCCCTGTCAGCGGACTAAGGTGCACCGGCACACGAAGACGCCAGTGGGCGTCTTCCCAGCTCCTGACGACCGGTTCGACGCCGTCCACATCGATATCGTGGGCCCACTGCCGCCTTCGACCGGCTTCACGCACCTCTTGACCTGCGTGGACCGCTACACGCGCTGGCCGGAGGCGATCCCGCTGGCCGACACGCGCACGTCGACGGTCGCCCACGCGTTCGTCAGCGGCTGGGTGTCCCGGTTCGGTGTTCCGAGCTACGTCGTGACAGACCGCGGCGCCCAGTTCGAATCAGGCATGTGGAAAGAGCTGTCGACCCTGCTGGGCTGCGACCGGCAACGGACGACCAGCTATCACCCGCAGAGCAACGGTATGGTGGAGCGGTTCCACCGACAGCTAAAGGCAGCACTGCGCGCGTCGGACTGCCGAAGCTAGCTAGACCACCGCTCTGCCTGCCGTACTGCTAGGCATCCGGTCAGCTCTCAAAACGGACCTGGGATGCAGCGCTGCGGAGCTCACCTACGGCACGACGCTCCGCCTGCCGGGAGAGTACCTCGCTCCCCGGCCGGTCACGCCCGCCGCCGACCCGGCGTCATACGCCGCCGCCCTTCGAGCCGCCATGCGACAGTCCCGCTGCGTCCCCCCGCGCGCGCCGAAGCCCTCGGTGCACGTGCCGCGCGCGCTACAGGACGCCACGCACGTTTTTGTGCGGCATGACGCCATCAAACGAGCGCTGGAGCACCCGTACGACGGACCGTTCAAGGTCCTGGCTCGCAGCGCGAAAACGATGACGGTGGACCGCGGGAACCGGCATGACGTGGTCTCGCTTGACCGCGTCAAGCCCGCCCACCCCGACATGCCAGACACATCGACGCCTCAAGACCCGGCTACACGCCGCGCGGCGTCGGCGACGGACGACTTCGAACAGGATGAGGACTTCTTGCTCCTGCTGCCGCCGCGTTCCGCGGCGCCAGATCAGCGACCGCACGCCCCGCCCCCGCCAGCCCAACCGCCACCCGCCCCGTCCCCGCCGGTCCCACCGCAGCCCGCCCCGCCCCTACCACCTGCCGCACCCGACCAGCCACGCCCCATTCTCCGTACCAGGTCTGGTCGGGTGGTGAACACGCCTGCCCGTTTCCGTGTGTTGCACGTGTCGGTACCTCCCCTTGTCCGTGCCGGGTACAAATGTGTGCGTTTCCGCTTGTAAATACTCGTTTCTCTTCCGTATCACCACATGTGTTCTGTTTCGCCCCGCCCCTCCGGTCCGCGGCTAGGGGGAGGGTATTGTAGTGCCTTCGCTCTGGCTGGGGGCCACCGCCGCTGCGACGGCAGCGCCGCCAACAGGCATAAATATGTATTATGTATAAATTTAATGTATTTCTTCGCTTTCAGTAATTCTCCACCGCAAATGTTCTTCGTTTAAAATAGCATAGTCTAATATTAATTATCCTCGTAATCTATCATTCGTTTGCACTTCTCTTATAATATGTTCTTATTCAGGCCGCGTGCTTTTCCATCCTTCTTCCGGCCGCGTCCCTCGTCTCAGACGCACGTGCATGTCGTGTGCTCTTGAAAATATCAGTTAGTAGACGCTACATCCGTATGTGTTTATAACGCTGAACAACGACGAACGTTAGCACACAACGCGCGCTAAAGCCCTAACCATGCACCAAATTCGAACACAATCGGCTCAGCCGTTCCTGGGATACATAATTGGGGTGTGCACGTGCGCACGCGCAGAGGCACCCCACCCCTGGCTTATGGGAAACTGGCGGATGAGGGGTCCCTAGCCACACACCAAATTTGCAGACAATCGGCTCAGCCGTTGCAGAGTTTTTGCGAGAAAACACTTTTCAACACCCTTCACGCGGCACGCGCCACGCGCAGTGGTAGGCACCCACATGACTCATGAGTCGGCACTGGTCTCAAACAGGGTAGGTTGGATTACTCAGCAAGCAAAGAAGGTTACTCAGCAAATAAGTCAGCTTGTCAATCGGACGTGTGGTTGCAGAGATATGAGCTCAAAAGCGTCGTCACGGGTCGGGTCGGGTCGGGTCGGGCCGGGCCGCTCATAATCATATTTTTCCCATATACCACGGAAGCAGACTTGTCAATGATTCATATTTGTCATGAATCGATGCACAGTGATTCACGGACCATAATGAATGATTCAATCATGATTCAATCACTCAACATTACCATAATGAATGATTCAATCATTATTCAATCACTCAACATTACCATAATGAATGATTCAATCTTGATTCAATCACTCAACATTAAAGGGAAGTATCGACTCCTTTGTCTAACTACTTTGATTTTGAATGTGCGACTCTAAGATTTTATGAGCGTGATAGGGAGGTCATGCTCTACCTGTGTGCCGATTTGCATGCACATCAGAATAGTCTGCTGTTTGACCTTAAACATATGACCTGCTCTAAATCCTTTGATTTTGAATGTGCGACTCTAAGATTTCATGAGCGTGATAAGGAGGTTATGTTCTACCAGTGTGCTAATTTTCATGCAAATCGGAATAGTCCGCTGTTTGACCTTAAACCTATCTGACCTGCTCTAACTCCTTTGATTTTGAATGTGCGACTCTAAGATGTTACCAGAATGATCACTCTGTTACCAGAATGGTCGTGATCCATCTGTGTACCAACTTTGAAGCCAATCCAACTAGTCCGCGAATGTATTTCCGAATGTGAATGTGAGCCAATTGGACACGCGTGTTGTTTATTTTGATTATAAAATGATATTTATAATATTTATTATAATTGCAAATTCCAAGTTCCAAAAGCATTAATGACTTTACGTTTCACTTTTTTAAGCGAATAGAACATTAATTTGTATTTTGCATTAGGTATTATTTTTCATAAAGCATGATGTGGAATAAAGCGGCGCCGATGCGACAGTGATATTTGGGACATGCCGAGGTCATGTTTCTCATGTTTGTCTATGATTTAGTTTTTGATATGGTATAGCCTAGAAATTAGGAAAAGGTGGGTATCTTTTGATAATTTTTCGTGTGAAAAAGGCGTGCGTGTACTGTGTGGTTTATGAACCAAAGTATGAGTTAGTTACCTTTTCTAAGAAGTATTTAGGTACCTACCCCTAACCCTACCAGTTCCTAGGTATTCACCTAGTTAGGGCTGATTGAACAGTGGCTTTGTGCCCACTGGAGTTGGACACAAAGCCTCGCTTTCTTTACGCATAGATGAATTACAGGCTACAGCTCAGGACACAGAGCTCATATAATTGGCCATTAAGTGCCTGGTTTGTCCACAGGGCACAGATGAATGCTGGGCCACTGGCATATTTTGTGGACAGTTTATGCTGTTCGACCAAAAAAGAATGATTCTTTGAGCAATGAATGATTCAATCAGCCTATTTTCTCTGTATGAATGATTCAATCAGTGACTCGCAACAGGTTTGCGCATGAAGTGAATCGATTCATGAGTCATTCATTTGAAATAAGAATGATTCAATCAAAAGTAGTCGATTCACATTGAATCATTGACAAGTTTGCACGGAAGGACGAGCGAGCGCTTCGCGCTCGCTCGTAATGATGTTACTTTGCACCACTTTTTCCAAGCGTAGCCCAGTCAGGGCGCCGTTCAAATTTGCCATTTATACATAGGTCCCTATGGCGCGCCGCGATGTTTTGCCCCCCAGGGCTGGTGAGTTAGTGGTGGCGCCACCACACAGTATGGGAACGGCCGGACGGCGCAAGATGGCTGTCTAGGTATTATATGGATGTCAGTATATGCAGTCAAATTACATTTCTTGCGCAGCAGCTACAAGATGAGTAGCTAGTGGCTACTAGTTAAAAACTACTGTATACAACTAAGCCCCGGGAAGTGTCTAGCTTCATTTCGTTTCGTATTTCGAATGTAATCGCCAACCCAACAAATGATATTTGTAACCGGCCGAGAGAATCGTTGATGGATTGAAGCATTCTGGCACAGGGCCGCCATATCGCAGGCATATGGCGGCCCTGTGCACGGGAGGCTTTGGCCCGGAGTACAGGAAACGACCACTGGTAATTATCACACTGGATACAAGTTGCTACATTCATGCAGGTCAGGGTCGTCGTCACCGGGGGCCTGGCCACCCAGGATTGCTCCACCCCCCCCCCAGATTAGCAGGATTTTAACATTATCTCTATGGAAGTGTGGGGGGGGGGGGGGGGGCAAAAAAACTGCCCGCCCCCCTAACACCTGGGTTACCCCCCCCCCCCCACACACACACCCTCCTCACACCCACACACTCACATTTGCGTGGTGACGCCCCTGCATTCATGTAAACCATCTCGATTTACATTTTAAGTTTGTTTCAGCATCCTAAAGGAAACACCATACAAAACTGAACGGCGTCCTTGACAATTTTTTTGGCTTGGTATCCGAGCCGAAAGACGCCAAAGATCGCCCCGAAAAGGGATGCCTGTACCGCGTAGCACGGAACGAAAAGAATCAAGTTGGATTGATTTTCCTCTTTCCCTCCGCAGAAAACCCTCAGACATGCTGTTCCCCTAGTGTAACTGTGCGAGATGCGAGACGCATGTTTTAATATCGCTCTCGGCCCTCACAACTTTCTTTGATTCCGCAAGTTCAGTTCAAATAATGCTGGCAGAAAGAAAACTGAATGGAAAACTGAATAGCTAATACAACCCACAAGTGTAATTACAATGTATTGAGTTTGCCGGTTCGTCTTAGGCATGATATTGCACACTCCTATAACAACATGCATCAGATAGCTAGCTTGCTCAATATAAGAGGTACATATCGAACGATCCAATATAGGACAGGCCATATTGGCGTATACAATCCCAGCCGTAGGATCATATACATAGAATCAAGCAAAACAGCTGTGTAAGCGTTCAACAGTTTCCATATCAGAGATGCACGTAAAAGATCATCCCGAACAGCCTCACATGATCTCAGTCACATATTGCGGTACGACACCGCCGCATAACCAATAAATTGCAGCATAACAGCGCACACGTAACACCTTCCTGACCGACGACAGCCATCACAGCTTCACCGCCCGCCCGCCAGCCACTAGCTGGAGCAGCTGACCCCGGAGGGTGCAGGCCCAGTCGGGCGGCGGCCCGGCGTACCCCGCCTGCTCCGCCTCCGGCTGCTCCGTGTACGGCCGGGACAGCACCGCGTGCAGCCCGGCGCAGCTCCTCAAACTCGCACCGCTCCGCCGCCTCGGCCGCCTCGTGCGCCATCCAGTTCCGCAGCACGTAGCGCGGGTTGGCGACGGCCGCGGCCGCCCGCCGCCGCTCATCCGACTCCTCCTGGCGGTCCATCTCGGCCTGAAGGTCCGTCAGCCAGTCTGACCAACCGTCAGCAGCGGTCAGCGACTGCAACGCCCCACAGGCCGTCCAGCCGGCCGGCGATCAGCGCCTCCAGCGGGGTGTCGCCCAACTGACGGAACGACATGGTGAAATCGGCCCGGGCTGCGGACATCATCTCCAGGAGACGAACGGCCAGCTTCGCCGCGGGCGCGCTGGGACCGAGCCCGAGCTTCCGAGACAGCAGCTCGGCGCGTCGCTCCTCGTATTCCTGCACGTACACCTGCAGCACGTGCTCAATGTGGCCGTGCTTCCTCCTCCGGGATGACGGACATCAGTGCCTCCCAGAGCCGACATATGTTCCACTGGCCGACGCGCGCCTGGTGCGCGAACCGGTACACCCCGTGCGTGTCGGACGTATTCGACACGAAGTTCGGGTCGTACCGGTCCAGGAAGCCGAACGGTCCGTAGTCGATGGTGAGTCCCAGCAGGCTCATGTTGTCCGTGTTCATCACACCGTGGGTGAAGCCGACGCTCTCCCAGGCGGCGATGGTGCGCGCCGTGCGGCGGCCCACCTCCAGCACGAGCCGGCCGTACCGCCGGCCGGCCTCCAGCGCAGCCACCTCCGGATAGTATCGCTCGGCGATAAAATTGGCCAGCAGCCGGAGCGCGTCCATGTCGCCGTCAGCGGCCAGCATCTGCAGAGAGCCGAAGCGGAACCAGCAGGGCGCCAGGCGGAGCAGGACAGCGGCGCGCTCCGGCCGCGGCCGGCCGTCGTAGAACGGGGTCCCGCAGCAGGGTGTCGTCGGCCACCACCAGCGCGCCGGCCCGGGACGTCGGTACTCCTGTGGTGGGGAGACAACAGGGACGCAGGGGATCGTAATAACGGGAGATGACGGTGACAGGTACGTTTAAAAAATGTTTCGGTATACAGAACATGTATCGTGATAGTCGTTAAAATACACTGAAGTCGATAAAGCATATCAATATTTATTTATCTTTTTTTAGACGACTTGATCTTAAGAAGCTACTAGAAGGCCTGCAATTTATATGGCCATTTATTTATATAGCCAGCCACTACGTTCGATGCCCATTAACCGGTCCGATTTAGGTATTTATTTGAATAAAACCATTTATTTATATAGACATTTATTTATATAGCTAGCTAATTTATATAGCCAGCCAATACGTTCAATGCCCATTAAAGGAAATAGTTCACCTTCGGAACAAATTTTCAGAACACGATTTTATTAATTTTTTAATACAGTTTCTTTTTTTCTTTTCAAAAATGGTCCTACATCGCGCCAATTCAGGACAGAAGGTCGTACATTATTAATGTTATGGTGTGCGTTATTGGTCTGCGCATGCTCAGACCAGTGCTGGCACTCTCAGACGGTACGGTATATCATATATGCGCCGCATTCCTTCGCCAAAAAGTCAAATATTTTCGGCTGGAGTCTTTTCAGCCAAGAAAAGTTGCAGATAAGGATTTCTCAACACGGGCTACAAAACTGCCTTTTCAGTTCAAAATCCCATGTTGAAGGTGAACTATTTCCTTTAACCGGTCCGATTGAGGTATTTATTTTAATAATAAACATTTATTTATATAGCCAGCTAATTTATATTTTAATATATCCCGCTTAAGAAAAATTCCGGTCGCCTGCCGGAATCGAACCCGCTTCATTCACTTAGTAATCAGAGACGCTACCCCCTACACGAACGAGGCGTAGTGCAGAACGTTCATTGTTAAAGTGTTAATCAATATTTTAGGTTTGTATTCTTCATAACCTAAATATTAGCCGGTGGCGGAATATTTTGGGTGTATAGCATAGGACACATTTATTCATATAGCCAGCCAATTCATTCGCTGCCCATTTCCCGGTCCGATTTATATGTTATGAAAGGTGCCCGCTGTCAGCCGTGGGAAACTATCACGCTCGCCGGCCAAGGTCACCACCCGCGCGCGTGTCTCAAGTCTCAGCCAGCGCCTCTGGCTGCAACCGGCAAACTAACCCGGGCCGCCGCCGCCGCCCCGGCGATGCCGCGTCTTAGCGTCAGTAATTATTCACGCTTGTCTTCATCATGAGTTATCTATTAGCTAGAAGCGAAATATTTTGGGTGGACATTGGTCAGTAAAGACGGCGCTATCCGGGTGTATATTTGTTGTTGTTGTTGTTAAAACTCGTCTTCGTGTTATCCTTTACGTTTACGGTGTCTGGAAGAATAGCATGGTCAACAAATATTGCAAAAAATATTGGAACGCCTGGCAACCTGCTAAAATATTACTCAAACAGCTTTGTGTTACATATATAATTTAAAGAGGGTACCTTCGCCTGGAAAGTGGTGAAGTCGTCCAACAGTTACCGAGTACCCATTTAAATACTGAAAATGCCGCTTTTATGTAAGTTATCATAACTTTCGACCTGAACTAAGCTTTGCTCTGAACACATGTGACACGCCAGGCCAATGTACTCTCGATCGGATCGTGTTTATCGCATGTTGCTGCGACCCTCGGTTTGCGAGTTATCGGCCAGGGATCGACGCGCGTTTGGCCGTTTTCGTCGATTTGTGAATTTGGCCGTTTCCTATATTAAACCAATGACACAGTTGTCGCCGACACAGGTGCCATCCCGTATGTCGGATCTTGTTGCCATTTTAATACGATAGTGCGCCTCTGCCACCGGACCTGCGTGCCAAATTTCACGCACCTAGCGGCGACGGTTGTCGAGTTATTAGCCCATTTGTGGATGACACGTGTTCGCACGGATGGACGTTATAATTCATAAGATAAGACTAGATGGCCTGAAGTTTATAACGCCATTTATTTATATAGCCATTTATTTATATAGCCAGCTAATTTATATAGCCAGCCAATACGTTCAATGCCCATTAACCGGTCCGATTTGGGTATTCATTTTAATAAAACCATTTATTTATATAGCCATTTATTTATAGAGCATTTATTTATATAGCATTTATTTATATAGCCAGCTAATTTACTTAGCCAGCCAATACGTTCAATACCCATTAACCGGTCCGATTTAGGTATTTATTGTAAAAATAAAATTTATTTTTATAGCCAGCTAATTCATATTTTAATATTTGATATCCCGTTTTAGAAAAGTCCGGGCGCCTGCCGGAATCGAACCTGTTTCACTCACTTAGTAATCAGCGAAGCTACCCACTACACCACCGACGTGTACTGCTCGGCGTCCATTGTTAGTGTAAATCAATATTTTACGTTTGTATTCCTCATAACTTAACTGTTAGCCGGTGGCGGAATATTTTTGGTGGACAGAAGAGGAGACATTAATTTATATAACCAGCTAATATATATATATATATATATATATATATATATATATATATATATATATATATATATATATATATATATATATATATATATATATATATATATATATATATCTATCTATCTATCTATCTATCTATCTATCTATCTATCTATCTATCTATCTATCTATCTATCTATCTATCTATCTATCTATCTATCTATCTATCTATCTATCTATCTATCTATCTATCTATCTATCTATCTATCTATCTATCTATCTATCTATCTATCTATCTATCTATCTATCTATCTATCTATCTATCTATCTATCTATCTATCTATCTATCTATCTATCTATCTATCTATCTATCTATCTATCTATCTATCTATCTATCTATCTTGCTGTCTAGCCATCTGTCTCTCGGGTCTCTCGGGTCTCTCGGGTCTCTCGGGTCGTCTCGGGTCGGTCCGTTCCGTCCGTCCGTCCGTCCGTCCGTCCGTCCGTCCGTCCGTCCGTCCGTCCGTCCGTCCGTCCGTCCGTCCGTCCGTCGGTCGGTCGGTCGGTCGGTCGGTCGGTCGGTCGGTCGGTCGGTCGGTCGGTCGGTCGGTCGGTCGGTCGGTCGGTCGGTCGGTCGGTCGGTCGGTCCGGTCGGTCGGTCGGTCGGTCGGTCGGTCGGTCGGTCGGTCGGTCGGTCGGTCGGTCGGTCGGTCGGTCGGTCGGTCGGTCGGTCGGTCGGTCGGTCGGTCGGTCGGTCGGTCGGTCGGTCGGTCGGTCGGTCGGTCGGTCGGTCGGTCGGTCGGTCGGTCGGTCGGTCGGTCGGTCGGTCGGGTCGGTCGGTCGGTCGGTCGGTCGGTCGGTCGGTCGGTCGGTCGGTCATGTATATGTATATGTATATTGTATATGTATATGTATATGTGTATGTGTATGTGTATGTGTATGTGTATGTGTATGTGTATGTGTATGTGTATGTGTATGTGTATGTGTATGTGTATGTGTATGTGCATGTGCATGTGCATGTGCATGTGCATGTGCATGTGCATGTGCATGTGCATGTGCATGTGCATGTGCATGTGCATGTGCATGTGCATGTGCATGTGCATGTGCATGTGCATGTGCATGTGCATGTGCATGTGCATGTGCATGTGCATGTGCATGTGCATGTGTATGTGTATGTGTATGTGTATGTGTATGTGTATGTGTATGTGTATGTGTATGTGTATGTGTATGTGTATGTGTATGTGTATGTGTATGTGTATGTGTATGTGTATGTGTATGTGTATGTGTATGTGTATGTGTATGTGTATGTGTATGTGTATGTGTATGTGTATGTGTATGTGTATGTGTATGTGTATGTGTATGTGTATGTGTATGTGTATGTGTATGTGTATGTGTAATGTGTATGTGTATGTGTATGTGTATGTTGTATATGTATATATATATATATATATATATATATATATATATATATATATATATATATATATATATATATATATATATATATATATATATATATATATATATATATATATATATATATATATATATATATATATATATATATATATATATATATTATATATATATATATATATATATATATATATATATATATATATATATATATATATATATAATATTATATATATATATATATATATATATATATATATATATATATATATATATATATATATATATTATATATATATATATATATATATATATATATATATATATATCCAGCCAATTCATTCGCTGCCCATTTCCCGGTCCGGTTTATATGCTATGAACGGCGCCCGCTGTCGGCTGTGGGAACTCACGCTCGCCGGCCAAGGTCACTGTCCGTCAGCTAACGCCACCGACGGCGGACGGCAAACTAATCCCGGCCGACGCCGTCGTCTGGCGAGTCCCGGCGAGTCCGCGTCTTAGCATCAGGAATTATGCACGTTCGTCTTCATCATAAGTTATATGTTAGCTAGAAGCGAAATATTTTGGGTGGATAGTGGTCAGTAAAGACGGCGCTATCCAGGTGTATATTGTTTTGTTGTTGTTGTGGAAACTCGTCTTGGTGTTATCCTTTACGGTGTTGGGAAGAATAGAATGGTCAACACATATTGCAAAAATATTGCAACGCCTGTCAGCCTGCCTAAATATTACTCAAACAGCTTTGTGTTACGAATATAATTTAAAGACGGTACCTTCGCCTGCAAAGTGGTGAAGTTTCAGCGTTCTATATTCAACAGTTTCCAAGTACCGATTTCAATACTGAAAATGTCGCTTTTTTATGTAAGTTGTCATAACTTTCGACTTGAACTAAGCTTTGTTCTGAACGACATGTGACATGCCAGGCCAATGCACTCTCTGTCAAATCGTGTTTATCGCATGTCGCTGCGACCCTCAGTTTGCGAGTTATCGGCCTGGGATCGACGCGCGTTTGGTCGTTTTCGTCGATTTGTGAATTAGGCCGTTCCCTATGTTAAACCAACGACACAGTTGTCGCCGACAGAGGCCGACACGTATGTCGGATTTTGTTGAAATTTTAATACGATGGTGCGCCTCTGCCACCGGACCTGCGTACCAAATTTCCCGTACCTAGCTGCAACGGTTGTCGAGTTATTGCCGATTTGTGTATGACCGTTACGTTATTTGATTTCCACGCACGCACGCATGCACGCACGCACGCACGCACGCACGCACGCACGCACGCACGCACGCACGCACGCACGCACGCACGCACGCACGGACATCTTATAATTCATAATATAAGATTGGGGAGTCCTCACTCGTTCCTCATTTACTGTAAAAAAGGGAAGGTCGTTACCTACCTAAGTGATGCATGGCTTCTGAACAGAGGAATTCCCGCACGGAAGAGCGAACGACGGCCCGTCCATCGCCGAATCGGGAGTAGGGTGTTTTTCCGGATCCCTTCAGTTGTAGCTCCCATCTCTCCCCAGTCCTGAAGCACACACATTGATGTACTCATTATACATAGTATAGCATACATACCTAAATACATACAAAACCATTTAAAGGGAAATAATGACCTTTTGATTTTGTTAGCAACAATTTCTTAGGCTACCGTTATGTTTTAAAAATTATTTTATTTAAATTTAAGAATTAAATAAAATTATTCCCAAATTCAAAGTTGTAAGTTTGGAAAAAATACAAAACAAGTACCTTGTGTACTTCATGAAGGTCATTGACAAATTCGTCCTTCCCTACCATTGTTAACATCGAGTGCGGCATTTGTGGAGGCTCTGTGACATTTCTGATTTAACTGAGCGCTGCTCGGGCACCCGCTAGTAGCGCTTTCGTTCTCCATGGCAACCAGGCGTCAGCCAATCAAAAGCCAGAAAGGGAATACGTTCTGGCTTTTCATTGGCTCACGCCTGGTTGCCATGGAGAACGAAAGCGCTACTAGCGTGCGTTCGAGCAGCGCTCTGATCCGTGAAGCAATCCGAGAAGCATCCGTGATGCATGACTGACTATCAGTATAAGTCATGCATAACAACAACATGCAAACTATACCAACTCGAATAAAATAAGAGCGGAATGAATTGAACCCCAGGCAAGCTAGTATTCGCAAAGCACTCGGCACTGCGCCACAATAGCAAAAGGTGAGGGAAATGCATATTGGATAAAATATTATTACGTCACAAGTTTCTGAAGTGTCAACTGCTATGAAATACAGTGATAAAATACCTTTAATAATATAAGAAAATTCAAACTTAAAAACAATAATTTGAATAAGTCTTTAATTAGCTTTCAACTCGAAATCCGATATATTTTGCAATGCTACACAAGAATGGCACCAGTGACGTCATTAACAAAGCCTGCTACGGGACTTGGGTATACTAATCAGGAACAACTCGCCAAGTGCGCCGAGATGGTTAAGTGCGCCGAGAAGCATGACAATAACTTTGTAAACAAATCGCCGACGCTAAATAGGTCGCCGTCGATGTGCATCGATGAGCTTCTGATTTAATTGTCAGTTTTGTGTTATTGTTCGTTAGTTTTTTTGGGAAAAATTATTATTTTTCATGATAAAATAAAGCATAGTGTTATATACAGCCACAGACAAACTATACACAACTCCTAATGTTGAAAACAAATGAATCGATTTTCAAAAATTGAGGGTCGCAACCACTAACTATGCCGCGTTGATGTGCATCGATGAGCTTCCGATTTTATTGCCACTTTTTCCAATCGCTGTTAGTTTTAGAAGATCGCCGGCCATATATTCACAACAAGCAGAACGTACAATATATGTTCCACTCCATTGCGTAAAAAAAAACAATACGGGAAAAGCCCGCAGTTTGATGAGGACCAAAAGTACTTGACAAAAGGTCAGAAATAGTGCAAGTACCGGTCGTTAAAAGTGTGGAACGCTTATCAACTTTAACTTGAAATATCTTTCGGTAGGAAAGTTTTCATGCAAAATGTGATGAATTTACAATATATTTTGATCTCGTCTGGCGATTTCAAGTGCTAACTCCATTTTAGTGGAAAAAGGTCATTATTTCCCTTTAAGATATATGTATATATTGCATATAACATCCCTACTAATCCCCATTTATATACTCAATAGATACAGCATGGTAGAGGAGAACATGGGTAAAAGACAATACAAAATTGTGAATGAACAGATGCATAAACAAGCCAGTTCTCACCTGTCAGTGCATTCTCCAATAAGATGAGCTCTCCCATCCCCAAGCTGCCCTGCCCAGTTGCCAAACTGGTGCCCTCCATATCTGTGGGCCAGTGCTGTGCACCCAGGAACCTCTGTGTTCCCCGAGATGATGTCTATGAAGGCCTGCTGGTTTGCCACAGCTGGTTCCAATTGCAGTACATTTTTGAATATATCTGGAGAAAAGCAGGCCAGCTTGGTCTCCGTTAGAGGCGTTGGAGATACAGCAGAAAATATAACCCCTTTAACATTTTGCTTCACATAATTTTCCCTTACTGCATCCATTGGAAACTTCAAGTATGTCTTCTGAGCCCATTGCAGTGCCTTCATTGTAGATTGCAGACTGCCAACTATTTCCCCACAGAGATAGTCTGAAGCACAAGCAATGTGTAATTTGTCAGTACATATCAAAACAACAACATAATTATCCTAAGTAATGCAAACAAAACATTTGTCTGGTGTTGTAGGGGCACCTCATTACCATTGTTGTTTTGTCTTTTGTTACCATCCCAGCACAAATCCAAATGACCTTTTTTCTTCTTTTTTAAAATAATACATTTAGTCTGAATGTTTTTGCATGGATAGATTTCCGAGGTCAGGCCCTGCGCTAAGCATAGCTTGTTGTGCAGGCCCTGGCCTCACCACCCAATCAAGCAATTCCTGGTGTCCGGCAGAATTCAGAAGCAAAAGTTTTACGTGCCCAACATACTTGGACGCAGACCGCCCCGCCCTCTCATGTCACCTGACCTTGAGTGTGACCGCTGCCACAGGCCACAGGCAATCCCAGTCAGGGGCAAATAGTGAGCACTGAAGCGACTCAAACCCGGGCTGCCACTACCAGGTGAGGTCAGAAGCCCAGCAGTCAGCACTCTCCCAACTGAGCTACAGGGGCGGACCTGCACAATAATTTATACCTGCACAAGAATTTATACCTGCACAAGACCTTGTGCAGGTATAAATTCAACAAAGGTAAGGGCAGGGTCACAAGCTTCAATACCTTAATTCCTGTCCTTTGTATTCATTACCATGAGAACAAGGTCATGTTTACAATATATATTTTCAGTGTGGATGCAGTTGATGACATGACATGACTTTGGGTCATTGTGAAGATTTTAACCAAGCATTTTAGATTTTCACAAAATTGAATATTGCATTAATGTATACATTTAAATTAATTATACATCACTTATCACACCCCATTCATGCTTAAAATGCCATCACAACTTCATAAAATCTTACTTTCTAGGAAACCCACAGCCACACCACTTCCACCACCGCCATGTTTGTGTACTGTTTCTCGTTGCCTGTAGATGAATATTCATGATTGATAATAAATATATAATAAGTGTTGTATGTCGTGGTGGTGGCTGCTGTGAGGCAGACCTTCAGTCTCAAATACAAGTCCTGTGCTCCACCAGGAACAGAGGTTTAGTGAGAGCGTGATAGGGTTTAGTGCAGCACTATATTTATTCACAGTAAATTCTTTATTCTCCAGGCTGTTCAACAGCACTTATTTCCATATTTGGACGATCACTCAACCAATCACTTTCGAGATGGGCTAGACTGGGGCAGTCAGCTGACATCAGTCAGGTAAAGAATCGCCTGGCGGCGGTGGTGCATGAAGGTGAGATATTCCAAATATTATGATTTGATGTAATTATTATGAATGAAACTGTTTTTTACAACTTAAATTTAGTAATTAGGAAATTCTCTATCATTTGAGATGCTTATTATACATAAATATTGTGTACAGAAGGTAGTGACTTGTAAATAAATGCTTCACTTTGACCTCCCACATCGTTATGTAAACATTTAGGCACTATAATTACTTGAACGACTGGGTATACAACTCTATAAAAAGACATGATTCATTTGTCTGCATAAATAGTTATTCAGTAATCACATTTTGCATGTATGCTATTTATTTATCACTAAACCTTCTAAATGGGAAAATAACATAAGTTAAATAATGAGAAATACCAATCTCAAAATATAAATATAGCATCACCCAGACTTATTACAATACTTATTATCTGTCAAAGTGGCCATACCAACATTCATATAACATTACAAGGAAATTTGCTGCCATGTTGTTACATAAGAAAACTTTTATCAATTAATGAATTAATTCTAGGCTCTTTATCCCCGATGGCGCCAAAATATGACGAGCAAATGTAGGCTACTTTTATTGCCAGTACGCCTGCGACGCTGCCCATAGTGCTTTTATACAATTCATGATAAAAGAATAGCCTTCTTTTGCTAAATACAGGTAAATAGTTAAACCTTTGAAGCTTTAACCAGGGCTTAACTTCCCTGTTCTTGGCTTTAATTTGGCTAAATTGATTTTGGCTAGATTTAAGTTCCATTAGGGCTGCCAATTATAAATACTGTGTGAATAGACTACTATTGGCAAACGTAACAATCGCGTCTTGTCTGTCTGCAATGAGAGCTACCATATGCTTCCAGATTATTCATTTTTGGCAATATGAGAGTTAGGTTAGAAATTTTGATTAAAAATACTTTTTGATTGATTGCACACAGGTGTAGGTTTAATATTTTATCTACCGTACCGTTAAGTTCATGGCATAGGTATATATAAATATAAAGATAAGATTTGTTTGCTTTTCCCCTTGTTTGCTTTTTTTGCTTGCTATTCAAGTACCTTGGCTTTTCCTGCTTCCCAGATGTACCTATTGTCTATTGATATTTCAGACTATTGCCCATCATGTCTACCTGCCTCAGGGGCGACGGAAGGGGGGGGGGAGAGGGGGGCATGATTTTGCCCCCCCCCCTCCAAATTTGTAAGAGGGGCCCTTCAAGAAGTTGGCTGAGGGCCTGATGTGCCCCCAGCCAGCCTGAGAGGCCCTCTAAGGCTGACAGAAGGCCCTCAGTCTGCCCTGAGGGGCCCTTGGTAGGCCTGAAAGGGGCCCTCATAAGGCCAGAGACTTCAACATGGGCCTGTCCTACGTTTTTTTTGTGACCATTTAGAGGCCCTGCAAAATATAGTGTCCTAAATCTGAGGAGATCCCATTTCACACCATTTTTGTTGTTGTTGGGGGGGATTTGAAAGCGGGAGGGGGGGGGGGGGAGGGCTTTGGCTGGGGGGCCCCATGTGTTTCTTTGCCCCCCCCCCCATCTAAAAATGCCTTCCGCCACCACTGACCTGCCTTTATTTTACAGTCGTGACAATGTTGTGTTCCGAGTGTGAAGTGGCTAAGACATCAGATGATGAACCCATATACCCATCCACTGGTAGGTGCTTGTTTATGGATTATGCTTCTTCACTTTTATATGATGCTGGCAGAATTTGCTTAACTATTACTCAACTCTACTAGTGACATGAAGGCTTCATGATATAGCTCTTAACATGGTTTGCAAAGTAGTTTGACCTAAGTTGAGAGCAATGAATAGAACAAGATCAAGATAGAGCTATCTTGATCTTGTTCCATATGCCATAGCTCAATGGCATGATCCAAACCATTTTAGTTTGAAACTCATTTGGTAATGTCTGTAACCTCTGTATCACTCAAGGTCAAGTATCTCCTATTCACTGTCTTAAATACTACAATTTGTAAACCTCTAGGTGACATTTTAACTGTTTTCATCTTTGTAACCGTCATACTGTCTATTCAACATTTCTTTATCACCCCAGTGATGTCTACATATAGTTCCTGGAGTCCTAATCCCACAATCCCACTATAACCCATGTAACCTTTGAAACCTCCATCCCTCTCTGACTCCTGTGAACTCTTATCTCCTGTTTGCAGCCTCTGGCATATAGTTTCCAAAAATGACCAAAAATAGGCATGTAGGTACTGGATCACAAATAGCATGATCAAGTGGAACACAATTTAAGCATATCATGACCTGAATGAACACTGACAAGCATGGCACATGCATCACCATTGTACACTGCATACATTGCTCTATCATGGTTCAGCACAGTATGGTCCTTAGTGATTCAAGTGTGATTCAAGTGTGATTCAAGTGTGATTCAAGTGTGATTCAAGTGAGATTCAAGTGTGACTCAAATGTGATTCAAGTGTGATTCAAGTGTGACTCAAGTGTGATTCAAGTGTGACTCAAGTGTGACTCAAGTGTGATTCAAGTGTGACTCAGGTGTGACTCAGGTGTGACTCAAGTGTGATTCAAGTGTGATTCAATTGTGATTCAAGTGTGATTCCAGTGTGACTCAAATGTGACTCAAATGTGACTCAAATGTGACTCAAATGTGACTCAAATGTGACTCAAATGTGACTCAAATGTGACTCAAGGGGTGGGAAATCATAGCACAGAGACTCATCACACAGATACATCATACCTACATACCTATACTGACCTGTGCCAGTGGCCTGTAACCTGTAACCTGTAACCTGTAACCTGTAACCTGTAACCTGTAACCTGTAACCTGTAACCTGTAACCTGTAACCTGTAACCTGTAACCTGTAACCTGTAACCTGTAACCTGTAACCTGTAACCGGTAACCTGTAACCTGTAACCTGTAACCTGTAACCTGTAACCTGTAACCTGTAACCTGTAACCTGTAACCTGTAACCTGTAACCTGTAACCTGTAACCTGTAACCTGTAACCTGTAACCTGTAACCTGTAACCTGTAACCTGTAACCTGTAACCTGTAACCTATGTGATGTCTGTCTGTGACCACAACAGTGGTTTGACCTGTGTGGTCCTGTCTGTGGCACCACACTGGTTTGATTTGTGTGACTTGTGTGACCTGTGACCTCTATGTGACCAATGACCATGGCCTGTAACCTGTGACCACGACCTGTGACCATGACCTGTGACCATGACCTGTGCCCATGACCTATGACCATGACCTGTGACCATGACCTGTGACCATGACCTGTGACCATGACCTGTGACCATGACCTGTGACCATGACCTGTGACCATGACCTGTGACCATGACCTGTGACCATGACCTGTGACCATGACCTGTGACCATGACCTGTGACCATGACCTGTGACCATGACCTGTGACCATGACCTGTGACCATGACCTGTGACCATGACCTGTGACCATGACCTGTGACCATGACCTGTGACCATGACCTGTGACCATGACCTGTGACCATGACCTGTGACCATGACCTGTGACCATGACCTGTGACCATGACCTGTGACCATGACCTGTGACCATGACCTGTGACCATGACCTGTGACCATGACCTGTGACCATGACCTGTGACCATGACCTGTGACCATGACCTGTGACCATGACCTGTGACCATGACCTGTGACCATGACCTGTGACCATGACCTGTGACCATGACCTGTGACCATGACCTGTGACCATGACCTGTGACCATGACCTGTGACCATGACCTGTGACCATGACCTGTGACCATGACCTGTGACCATGACCTGTGACCATGACCTGTGACCATGACCTGTGACCATGACCTGTGACCATGACCTGTGACCATGACCTGTGACCATGACCTGTGACCATGACCTGTGACCATGACCTGTGACCATGACCTGTGACCATGACCTGTGACCATGACCTGTGACCATGACCTGTGACCATGACCTGTGACCATGACCTGTGACCATGACCTGTGACCATGACCTGTGACCATGACCTGTGACCATGACCTGTGACCTATGACTGGTGTTACCTGTGACTGGTGTTACTTGTGACCTATGCCATGAATGACTGTGACCTGTGACCTGTGTGACATGTGGCCTGTGACATGTGTCTTGTGATCTATGTGTCCTGTGACCTGTTTGACCTGGGACTTGTTTGATCTGTTTGACCGGTTTGACCGGTTTGACCTGTGTGAAATGTGGTCTGTGACCTGTGTGACCTGTGTGACCTGTGTGACCTGTGTGACCTGTGTGACCTGTGTATGTGGCTGTCATAGTGGTATGACCTGAATGACTCCTGTAACCTCTGACTTTGACAGTAGTATTGCGAGAGAGGCCAGAGGGCCACCAGCCTCTGCATGATCTCAGCCATGCCTCAATCACCATGGACAATCTGCGCCAGCTGTGGCAGGACCAGCTGCTCTGTGACGTCACAGTGCGGGTCGGAGAGCGGCGGTGGCGTGCCCATCGGGCTCTGCTGGCCGCCAGCTCCCCATACTTCTGGTGAGTGGGCGCCTGGTCGCTGTGCACCCGGTGAGGGAACACCAGTTCACCCTTCTTCCTCGGAGGAGGGTCGGTAGAGAGCTCAGTCGGTAGAGCGTTGAACTAGGAATCCATTCCGGGTTCGAATCTGACTGCTGACGAGGTTTTCCGGTCTCCCCACTTGGGTTGGCGTGAGAAGTCCCGTATATGACGTCATACAAGCCTCTTATGACGTCACATGAGGTCCCGTATATGACATACTAATGCACGGGTTTTTCAGATGCCCGAAATCGCTTAGTTTCGATCTAATTTTCGGTACTGTGACGAAATTACCAAGCGTAGCAAATATATCCTCACTCACTCACTCAATTTGTTTCGGCCTGCGCTATGCTTCTGTTATCTCAGTCCAAAACTCGCGTTAAAGTATCTATTTGTATGTACTATTTAATGCTGATGAGCAGTTGTTGGCTATATGTGTTACGCTACCATTTGTTCTGTTCTCCCTCTCTCTCTCTCTCTCGTGCCAGCACCATGTTCACCAGTGGCTACCTGGAGAAGGAAGAGTCAGAAATACAGCTGAACGGCTTCGATAGCGACACGTTCGACGCCGTCCTGAACTACATGTACACTGGGTATGTTGAGGTGAGGCTTCTTGTAAATATTACTCGAATACGCTTCCTTTGCATGCCAAATCACCCCAGAAACCATAGCCAGTTGTGTCTGACATGAGCGTTAAGCCAGGCTGCGGCATGTTTGTGTATTGGGTCATGTTACAGGCGCTGTGCCCCAGGCTGTTGTTTATGACACATTCTGATGCTGTGGCACCGCCATTCCTGCGTCCCAGCTCAGCTCAGGCTGTGTGACGCCCGTGTGGTCTCTGGCAAAGGATTTCTGCTGCCAGATCTCTAGTTTATTTCAAATGTCAGACCTTTGATGCATGACTTCGTATTTCGAATCTGACACTTACGATATCTGACTTGTTGCTTCGAATCTCAGAGCTCTGTTAGCTCTTACTTAATTAAAATATCAGACTGCCTCGACTCTGCCTATAACATGCAGCTCTGCATCTGACCTGACCTCGCCTCTGAATTATGATGCTCCCCCAGCTCAGGCTGCCTGCAGACAGCGTGCCCCTGACCTGCCCTCTGACCTGACCCGTGACTCCCCCTGTCCCAACTGTCTGCAGACAGCGTGCCTCTGACCTGACCTCTGACCTGACCTCTGACCTGACCTCTGACCTGACCCGTGACTCCCCTGCCCCAGCTGTCGGCGGGCAGCGTGGCTCTGTCCTGACCTCTGACCTGACCCGTGACCCTCCTGTCCCAGGCCCCAGCTGTCTGCAGACAGCGTGGCCCTTCCTGACCTCTGACCTGACCCGTGACTCTCCTGTCCCAGCTGTCTGCAGACAGCGTGCCTCTGACCTGACCTCTGACCTGACCTCTGACCTGACCCGTGACTCCCCTGCCCCAGCTGTCGGCGGGCAGCGTGGCTCTGTCCTGACCTCTGACCTGACCCGTGACTCTCCTGTCCCAGCTGTCTGCAGACAGCGTGCCTCTGACCTGACCTCTGACCTGACCTCTGACCTGACCTCTGACCTGACCTCTGACCTGACCCGTGACTCCCCTGCCCCAGCTGTCGGCGGGCAGCGTGGCTCTGTCCTGACCTCTGACCTGACCCGTGACTCCCCTGCCCCAGCTGTCGGCGGACAGCGTGACCCTGTCCTGACCTCTGACCTGACCCGTGACTCCCCTGCCCCAGCTGTCGGCGGGCAACGTGGCCCTGACCTGACCTCTGACCTGACCTCTGACCTGACCTCTGACCTGACCTCTGACCTGACCTCTGACCTGACCTCTGACCTGACATCTGACCTGACCTCTGACCTGACCTCTGACCTGACCTCTGACCTGACCTCTGACCTGCCCTCTGACCTGACCTCTGACCTGACCTCTGACCTGACCTCTGACCTGACCTCTGACCTGACCTCTGACCTGACCTCTGACCTGACCTCTGCCCTGACCTCTGCCCTGACCTCTGACCTGACCTCTGACCTGACCTCTGACCTGACCTCTGACCTGACCTCTGGCCTGACCTCTGACCTGACCTCTGCCCTGACCTCTGACCTGACCTCTGACCTGACCTCTGACCTGACCTCTGACCTGACCTCTGACCTGACCTCTGATCTGACCTCTGACCTGACCTCTGACCTGACCTCTGACCTGGCCTCTGACCTGACCTCTGACCTGACCTCTGACCTGACCTCTGACCTGACCTCTGACCTGACCTCTGACCTGACCTCTGACCTGACCTCTGACCTGACCTCTGCCCTGACCTCTGACCTGACCTCTGACCTGACCTCTGACCTGACCTCTGACCTGACTTCTGACCTGACCTCTGACCTGACCTCTGACCTGACCTCTGACCTGACCTCTGACCTGACCTCTGACCTCTGACCTGACCCGTGACTCCCCTCCCCAGCTGTCTGCCGACAGCGTGGCTCCCCTGCTGGACGCCGCCGAGCACCTGCAGCTCTCCGTGCTGCGTCACCACTGCCTGCAGTACCTGTCAGAGGCGGCCGACTCGGAGACGGCCGTGACCGTGTGGAGGCTGGCACGTCTGCACGCGGCCGCCGACCTGGAGCGGAGCGCACTCCGGCTCATCTGTGACGGTTTCTCGATGGCGGCACGCGACCCGGACTTCCTGCTGCTGCAGGAGTCGGAGCTGGCCGCCCTGCTGTCGGCGTCCTACGTCAACGCCAAAGAACACCAGATCCTGTATGTACGTCACGAGCCGGGACGGGGGCTGGGGGAAGAGGAGGGTCCGTTTTTAGAATACAGATTTGTCGAGTCTGTATTGTGGGATTGGATACTATAGTCCGTTTGTATGGTCATCTAGCTTTCTGTCGTGTAACTTCACATTTCTTGAGGCTAAGCGTACTATTTTGATACGCTTTCTACATTTGATAATTATTAATGAAGTAGTGAAAGGGTAGTGAAATTCACCTTTTGCTTGATTTATCTGCATTTTTTGTGTGACACATGTATGGTATCAAATTAATAGTGCCTCAATTTACAAGTTAAATAACAACTTTTCCTATTTCAAAAATTAAATTTTGGGAAATACAAAATATATACTTTCATATGGTGACAAACTGTCAGTATGATCTATCACTATCTCTGGTTTGATTTTGTTGATTTGTAAACAAGTCATAGGGCCAGGAAATGAAGTAAGTGCACCAAGAAGCTTGACAACGTCCCTGATTGGTCAATGAAACAAATCGCCGACACTAAATAGGTCGCCGTTGGGTGCATAAGTGAACTTCCGATTTCATTGCCAGTTTTTCCATTGTTTGTTGAATAATTTGTTTTGTTTTTGTTTTCATGATATGCTAAAGCATAGTATTATATACAGCCATAGACAAAACTATAGAACACTCCTAATGTTGAACATAAATTAACCAATTACAAAAAAATGAGGGTCGAAACCACTAGCCAGGCCGCCGTTGGGTGCATAAGTTAACTGCCAATGGTGTTACCTTTGTATTCAATGTTTATGGATTGTCAACCCGCGCACTGCAGGGGGGGGGAGGGGAGGGGAGGGGAGGGGAGGGGAGGGGAGGGGAGGGGAGGGGAGGGGAGGGGAGGGGAGGGGAGGGGAGGGGAGGGGAGGGGAGGGGAGGGGAGGGGAGGGGAGGGGAGGGGAGGGGAGGGGAGGGGAGGGGAGGGGAGGGGAGGGGAGGGGAGGGGAGGGGAGGGGAGGGGAGGGGAGGGAAGGGGAGGGGAGGGGAGGGGAGGGGAGGGGAGGAAAGGGGAGGGGAGGGGAGGGGAGGGGAGGGAGGAGGGAGGAGGGGGAGGAGGAGGGAGGAGGATTTCCGCCCCCCCTCAGTTTTTTTTAAAGATAGCGAAAAAACTGCAGCGCGCAGCGCCGCCGGGTTTTGGCACACCTGTTAGGACATCAATTACGCACACTTTGGAAAAAATAACCTCTGGTCATCTCAGGTCAGGTCACCAGACCAGGTCAAGTACCTCCAAAAATGTTTGCAGTTGTGCCAAAGCCAGAGTTTTTCACCGATCAGTTTGAAACTTACATGATGCCATGAGGGCATAAGTACTTACAATTCGTGCATCTCGGAATTTTGATATAGGTGACTTAAGGTCAGGTCAATTTCTTAACCTCCCCATAATAAGTCAATGGGGAAATATACAAATGCTTCCTATTTCAAGGATATGCATGATATTAGTCCAATTACTTCTGGATCATGTTATTATAGGATATTCTTGATGATCCAAGTGCAATTTTTGTTCAGTGACCCCTATTGGATCATTTGAGGTCATGCGAGGTCACCATCACTTTTTGGTCAATAACGCCCGACATAATGAAGATAGAGAGGTAAAACAGACATCAATGTGTTTGTCTCGTCGAGATACGTCTTCCCATATGCAACATGCCCTACTTGGGTCACCACTTGACCTTGACCTGAGGTCAAATTGTTAAGTTGACTTAAAAAGGTCGCCATGCATATCATTCGAAGCACCTTAACAAGATAAACACAATGGCGTAAACAGTTTTCCGTTATCTTTATTAAGTACAAAGTTAATAGCAAAAATCGATTTAGCAAAAAAACAACACTTTTTCTTTTCTTTTTGACCTCTGGAGCCTCAAATATTGACCTGAGATCAAATCTGAGGACACCTTAGCGATTGCAAATTTCACTGGCTGGTGTTAGCTTTTTTCCGTTTGTTTCTAACTAGCATCGTTTCTGAGATATATGGGAATTTCTGGAGCGATGTCCTAAAACAGGAAAAAACTGGAAAATTTGAGCTTTGATGACCTCTGGTGACCTCAATTTTGACCTGACCTAAAAGAACACGGAAATACTTTCGATAGAACATGTATCAAGCTATCCTTTTTTTCCGCTTCTCGCTACGTAGCGTAGTTTTCGAGATCTCAGGGGGGCGGAAATCAACCCCCCTCCCCCTGCAGTTTGTGTTCGGCGCAAAGCCCCTGCAGTGCGCGGGTTAAGTATAGAAGGGCACATAATCACAATAGACAAGAGTGCAAGACATATTTTCCATATTTTTTCCTTCTAAAAAAACGTTACGAGAGAAGCACGGAATTATAAATTCGTTACCAAGTACTTGACCATCCAGACCAGACCAGACCAGACCAGACCAGACCAGACCAGACCAGACCAGACCAGACCAGACCAGACCAGACCAGACCAGACCAGACCAGACCAGACCAGACCAGACCAGACCAGACCAGACCAGACCAGACCAGACCAGACCAGACCAGACCAGACCAGACCAGACCAGACCAGACCAGACCAGACCAGACCAGACCAGACCAGACCAGACCAGACCAGACCAGACCAGACCAGACCAGACCAGACCAGACCATCAGACTTGTGCCTGGATCCCGAAGTTGGATCTGGGATCCCAGTGGATCCCTCGGCATAAAATGCATGAGGATCTTGGATCCCATTGGATCCCTCTGCGTAAAATGCACGACGATCTGGGATTCTTCTGGATCCCTCGGCGTAACATGCTTCAGGATCTGGGATCTTTGTGGATCTTCTTTCTTCTTCTCAAAATATATCATGATCTGGGATATTTGTGGATCCCTCGGCTTATTGTGTACCTGGTTCTGGTGTCCCATGTGCATTCCGGGACACAGGACACATATATCCGGATCTCAGCTGGATCCCGGGATCCAGGCACATATCTGCCGACCATTATAAGCGTGGATCGCTTGTCAACTTTAACTTGAAATGTCTTTCGGTAGGAATGTTTATATGCAAACTGTGATGAATGTACAATATATTTTGGTATTGTCTGTCGATTTCAAGTAATAACTCCATTTGTTTTGTGGACAAAGGTGAATATTTCCCTTTAAGCATGTTAAAATCTACCTATTAATAATTGATTATGGCACCTAGACATTATAAACGTAGCAAACCGATGTTAACGCACGAGTAATTAATGTAATTGTTCAGAGACACCTGATCTGCTCCACAGGCGCTGTGTCGGTGGACGGAGGCGGACGCGGCGGCCCGTCAGCCGGCCTTCCGGCGGCTACTGGAGCTGATCAGTGTAGGCCAGCTGGACACGTTCAAACTGCGAACCGCCACCGAGCTGCACGAGTGTCTCCAGGACCCAGGTCAGGTCAGATGCGGGTCAGGTCAGGTCAAGTCAAGTCGGGTCAGGTCAGAGGCGGGTCAGATCAGGTCAGAGGCGGGTCAGGTCAGGTCAGGTCAGAGGCGGGACAGGTCGGGTCATAGGCGGTTCAGGTCAGGTCAGAGGCGGGTCAGGCCAGGTCAGTGGCGGGTCAGGCCAGGTCAGTGGCGAGTCAGGTCAGGTCAGGTGAGGCGGGTAAGGACAGGTCAGGTCAGAGGCGGGTCAGGTCAGGTCAGATGCGGGTCAGGTCGGGTCATAGGCGGGTCAGGTCAGGTCGGGTCATAGGCGGGTCAGGTCAGGTCAGGACGGGTCAGGTCAGGTCAGGTCAGGTCAGGTCAGGACGGATCAGGACAGGTCAGAGGCGGGTCATAGGCGGGTCAGGTCAGGTCAGAGGCGGGTCAGGTCAGGTCAGGTCAGAGGCGGGTCAGGTCAGAGGCGGGTCAGGTCAGGTCAGGTCAGGTCAGAGGCGGGTCAGAGGCGGGTCAGGACAGGTCAGAGGCGGGTCAGGACAGGTCAGAGGCGGGTCAGGTCAGGTCAGAGGTGGGTCAGTGACAGATCAGTTACGGGTGAAGGAAGGGACAATGGACGTTTGCAAGATATGTGCTAATATTATAAATGCGTGGTGCGCTAGATGATCATAAGATCTTAATTTTGATCTTGCTCTGGGTATGTTTTTTGTGCCCATGTACGCTGGGTATGGCCAGGTTGCACTGCTTTACTGCCCCCCGGCAGAGGTGCGGAGTTATCTGGAGCCGCGACAGCAGGAGCCGCTGAGCCGCCGGGACGACCTATCAGCGGAGGGAGAGGGAGAGGTGCTGCCAGCCACTCCTGTACAGCGCTGTACAGACAGTCTGGAGGTGAGCGACGTAGCCGGGGTGCATCGACTCGGCCCTAGGTGCTACATTCAGTGACTTCAGCCAATTGGCGGCTTGATCGTTCTAACCAAAACACTATCAGTCTCACAGGACGTGTACTAGCGAGGAGCTTCGACATTTACAGCTGTGAAAGCCTAACTTCCAGCATGTTGATTGTTATGATTATTAACAATATCATCATTATCAGTATAACTACCATCATTGTGTCATGGCACTCACCACAAACAGCAGCAGCAGTGTGTAGTGTGTACCATCACCATCTCCCCCCCCCCGCCGCCCCCCGCCGCCCGCCGCCGCCGCCGCCGCCGGCAGGTGATCCTGGCGATAGCTGGCGCCACCTGTGCCGGCTTCTCCTCGGGCGTGGAGTGCCTGGCGCGCGGGTTCGACTCGTGGAGGTACTCGGTGCCGCGCGCCGTCAGCGCCGTCACTGGTGACGTCATAGAGACTGAGCCAATGGCGCGGCTGGACGAGATGCGCTCGTTTGCCGCCGTGGCCGCCGACGACGACACGGTCTACGTGATGGGTGAGAGGGCGGGGGTGGGATGGGGGAATGGGAGAGGGTGGGAACGATGGGCGTTTCCTCTGTGGTTGGGGTGAGATGTTATAGATAACAGTGAGTAACAATGGTCGTTTCTATTTCATGGATGGGATGTCTATGTGTGCCTGGACAGGCGGTCTGCGGGACCTGACCTCTCCCCCGCCCCTGTCTGTCTGTCTGTCTGTCTGTGTATCCTTACAGGCGGTCTGCGAGACCTGACCTCACCCCCGCCCCTGTCTGCCTGTCTCTGTCTGTCTGTCTGTCTGTCTCTGTCTATCTGTCTGTCTGTCTGTCTGTCTGTCTGTCTGTCTGTCTGTCTGTCTGTCGGTCGGTCGGTCGGTCGGTCGGTCGGTCGGTCGGTCGGTCGGTCGGTCGGTCGGTCGGTCGGTCGGTCGGTCGGTCGGTCGGTCGGTCGGTCGGTCGGTCGGTCGGTCGGTCGGTCGGTCGGTCGGTCGGTCGGTCGGTCGGTCGGTCGGTCGGTCGGTCGGTCGGTCGGTCGGTCGGTCGGTCGGTCGGTCGGTCGGTCGGTCGGTCGGTCGGTCGGTCGGTCGGTCGGTCGGTCGGTCGGTCGGTCGGTCGGTCGGTCGGTCGGTCGGTCGGTCGGTCGGTCGGTCGGTCGGTCGGTCGGTCGGTCGGTCGGTCGGTCGGTCGGTCGGTCGGTCGGTCGGTCGGTCGGTCGGTCGGTCGGTCGGTCGGTCGGTCGGTCGGTCGGTCGGTCGGTCGGTCGGTCGGTCGGTCGGTCGGTCGGTCGGTCGGTCGGTCGGTCGGTCGGTCGGTCGGTCGGTCGGTCGGTCGGTCGGTCGGTCGGTCGGTCGGTCGGTCGGTCGGTCGGTCGGTCGGTCGGTCGGTCGGTCGGTCGGTCGGTCGGTCGGTCGGTCGGTCGGTCGGTCGGTCGGTCGGTCGGTCGGTCGGTCGGTCGGTCGGTCGGTCGGTCGGTCGGTCGGTCTGTCTGTCTGTCTGTCTGTCTGTCTGTCTGTCTGTCTGTCTGTCTGTCTGTCTGTCTGTCTGTCTGTCTGTCTGTCTGTCTGTCTGTCTGTCTGTCTGTCTGTCTGTCTGTCTGTGTATCCTGACAGGCGGTCTGCGAGACCTGACCTCTCCCCCGCCCCTGTCTGCCTGTCTGACTGTGTATCCTTACAGGCGGTCTGCGAGACCTGACCTCTCCCCCGCCCCTGTCTGTCTGTATGTCTGTGTACCCTTACAGGCGGTCTGCGAGACCTGACCTCTCCCCCGCCCCTGTCTGCCTGTCTGTCTGTGTATCCTTGCAGGCGGTCTGCGAGACCTGACCTCTCCCCCGCCCCTGTCTGTCTGCCTGTCTGTCTGTGTATCCTTACAGGCGGTCTGCGAGACCTGACCTCTCCCCCGCCCCTGTCTGTCTGCCTGTCTGTCTGTCTGTGTATCCTTGCAGGCGGTCTGCGAGACCTGACCTCTCCCCCGCCCCTGTCTGTCTGTCTGTCTGTCTGTGTATCCTTACAGGCGGTCTGCGAGACCTGACCTCTCCCCCGCCCCTGTCTGTCTGTCTGTCTGTGTATCCTTACAGGCGGTCTGCGAGACCTGACCTCTCCCCCGCCCCTGTCTGTCTGTGTATCCTTACAGGCGGTCTGCGGGACCTGACCTCTCCCCCGCCCCTGTCTGTCTGTCTGTTTGTGTATCCTTACAGGCGGCCTGCGAGACCTGACCTCTCCCCGCCCCTGCCTGTCTGTCTGTGTACCTTACAGGCGGTCTGCGAGACCTGACCTCGCTCTCCTCCTGTGAGCGGTATGCGGTGCGCGATAACCAGTTCTCGCGCCTGCCGGAGCTGCCTGGCCCGCTGCACGGCGCCGCCGCCTGCATGGCCGGCGGCCGGCTCTTCCTTCTCGGCGGCAGTCTGAACGGCACCGTCTGCCCCCGCGTCTGGAGCTACTCGGCCGACACGCGGCGGTGGCGGGAGCGGGCAGCCATGCCGGTAGCGCGCAGCCACCATTGCGCCGCCGTGCTGCGCGGCCACATATACGTCGTGGGCGGTATTGATCCTGGCGGGGCATACCTCAGCTCCGTGTCCCGGTATGACCCCGACAATGACCGCTGGACGGTGGCGCCCCCGTGCGGCTCGCCGCGCGCCTACGCCGGCTGCGGCGTGGTCGGCGACCAGCTGTTTCTGATCGGAGGCCACAGTGGCCGGCAGTGGCTGAAGACGGTCAAGAGGTGAGGCAGCTGACAGGCGTCGGGCGGGGGAGGGCTTGTTAACACAGACAGGTGGTACTTTGTCTCTGGTCTATCAGGGGCATCGCTTTTCAAGGCTGTTTGGTTATGTGGCTCTTAGAAGCGAAACAATGCATATTTAACGAGCGGGTAATGCTACCAATTGTGAACGTGACGCCATTTATATATTTAACTTCTCCTTTTGAGACATAATTTGTTTGAAGCCACAGTTATTGACACACACGCCGTCCTCCTGTTTACAGTACTGTCGCCTGTTTGCTGTCGGTTGCTATGGTAACGTCTGACCTACCGCCCCGGTCATCAGGTTCAGTCCTCTGGAGAGCCAGTGCTCTGGTAACGTCTGACCTGCCGCGACCCTGTCATCAGGTTCAGTCCTCTGGAGAGCCAGTGGCACGGTCTGGAGACACTGGGCCAGCTGGCCGTCACCGTCTGCGACAACCGGCTCTACTGCGTCGGCGGCTTCAGCGGCTGCGACTACCGGCGCGCCGTGCACAAGTACAACCCGCGCACGGACCGCTGGCACTCGGACCACAGCCTGCACATCGCCCGCTGGGCGCTGGGCGCCGCCACCGTGCGCGTGCCCGTCACACGCGGCAGTGACGTGTGACGCGGCGTCACAGCAGAGGGAAGGGTGTGACGCAGCATGACGGAGAGAGTGATGTGTGACGCGGTGTGCTAGATTTAGGGATGGGAAGTGGCGTGGCTTGCATATCGGGCTATGACGTCACTCGCCGCACTGATGTATAAGTTGTAACGTCACGTAGAAGAGTGACGTGTGACATCACATGGGGGCGTGCTGTGCGACGGTCGTCGTTGGTGCTGTGATGTATGACGTCACGTGCCATTGGTGCGCGGCTTCTGTGCGGTGAAACGTCACCCGAAGTGATATTAGGCGTCACGTCAGTGATGTGGGGCTGAACCCTGGTGCCTCGTACACGTGCCATACCTACGGAGGTTATCCGGAAACGACAGAATGCTCGCCCACCTAACAATATGCTAACGAATTTGCTAGTCAAAGACTGTCTTGTATTGCCGAGTCCCCGCAGTGGTTTTGAACATCGATTGGTGTGGACTAATGTCTGAGCTGTTGTTTGTGAGATGGTGAGCTTTACTCTACTCCGGAGTTTCAGGTCAGACGATTGTCCTCTCTGGTCGGACGAGGGGTGTGGGTAGCATAGTTGGTAGAGCGTTGGGCTCGGAATCTGGATTCCTGGCTACTGGCGGAGTGATCCGGCCTCGCCGTTTGGGTCGGCGTGAGGGACTCCAGACGTCATTTGACCAACAGCGGTCTCATCGTCGTAAAACGCCAATGCCATCGCCATCACCATCAGGCTAGACGAGGCACTCCAGGTCAGAAAAGGGCCCCTCAGGCTAGCCGAGGGTCCTAGTCAGGCTAGCCGAGGGTCCTAGTCAGGCTAGCTGAGGGTCCTGTACTCTGTATCGAGCTAATCACAAACAGTGGTTACTCGTTCAAAAAAATATGTATTCTCATGCATTGCCCGATCCCACACGTACCGAATCACAACTCGTTTGTCGTTAGCACCTGTGCCGACCCAATATTCCTTTACTTAATGTGCCGGCCGACCGCGCGGTGACGCCAGCCAGCCAGCCAGAAAGACATCCTCTGCGCGGAGTGTGGGGCGGCGTCCCAGGCCGGCCGGGCGAGCGGCGCGCGCCGGCAGTGGCTATTGTCCCGGGTCCACCGCGGTGTGTGACGGCAGGCAGTCTCGCGCGGACAACGCCCGGACCAAGTCCGCACAACCGCCCACAGTTCACTCTGCACGAGAATCGACCACCGGCCACACAATCGACAAGATCGTTCTGCACTATCAATACAAGATGGCAGTCTGCGAGGTTGAGCGGCTGCACGCCCCCACTGCCGGGACCAACTCTGCGAGATATGATCTGAACCGGGACTACCGGGCAACATCGACTGCCCCTCCCACGCGCGCACCAAAACGGCAAGTAACCGCCACACAGAAACACCAACAGCCCTTCCCACCCGCACTCTCAGTCGGCAGTTGCGCATGGTAACGACTTACCATCACAAGAAACACGAATAAATAACGTGAGACATACTCTCGATACTCCTCCGATCCACGGAAACTCGCTGCCGGCGCGTGGTGCCCCGCACGCGTGTCCAATCCGAATGTCACACGACCGCCTACTGCGCGTCAGTCGGTCCACTACACGACACCCTGACGGGCGGAACTACGGCCCGGGCGCCGACACGTGCGGCACCAGACGACACGCCGGCGGCCTAGTCTGCGTCGACGCACCGCAGCGCTACGTCGCCGCGCGCTCGACTCACTACAGAATGCTCATCGATTACTGGCGGGCAAGGATGGCGTCGGCGGAGAGACGGCGAGCCGAGACAATGAGGTGTTTGTGAGGAGTGGAGGGTACGGGGTTGCTCCGGTCTGTGTCCGCCCCCTGTCGCCGCTCTAGGCAGTGTCGGCTCATACAATCACTGGATCGGCTCCCGGCGGGGCCGGGCTCCACCACGCCGTCACGACCGCCCCGCACGTCCCCATTAGTGGTGCTCACACAAACTGTGAGCCGTTCAAGACGGCGTCCACCGACCGCAGGCCGGCCACCGTCCGGACGTCATGAGCACGCAACGCATAACACATTACAGGACACCGACCGAACAGCAGAAATCAGTGGCATGATCCTCACCTCACTAAAAAACAACCGTTCACCAGACTGTGTCTTCAAAGTAACGAAGAGCGGCCTGGCGGACAGCCAAGTCACGAGACAACACAATTCCTAGTCACAACGCGACGTCCCCGTGCTGTGCATCCCGCACCGCATATTCCAATTCATTTCGTACGTCGCACGTTAACCGTTTCGTATTGCAGTCAGCTGCCAGACCCAGCATCGTCAGTGTTCAAACGCGCGAACACCCTCATCGTCAGGAAACCAGCTCACAGCGCACCAACGCGCCGGCGCGAACACATCGTCCTGTACCGGCCTCTTCGCCACAGCGCTGTACCATCCACCTCCACAGCAGCGAGTTCCCACAGCGTCTCACCACGGTAGTGTAGACTGACGGCACGACTCGACCTCAGTCCGACCTTGATCTCGCGACCTCGGGTCAGACAGCTATCGGCAGCTGTCGGCTGCCCGCTAGGCCGAGCCGGATGGTGACGCACCTGTGTCCCGCTCTGCTACCACCGATCCGGCGGCGGACGGCGGGCGGCACCTCAGTGTCGTGTTCCTGCCGGCACGCTCCTCGCCCCCTCAGGCGACCCTCAGTCGCTGGGCGGCGGGATCTGCAGCATGTGGTCCACGTCCTGGCAGGTGCCCTCTAGCCTCACCATGTGGCGCCAGCCGCTGCTCTTCAGCCACAGCTTCAGCTGGCCAGAGAAGGCGCCCGCCTGCTCCGGGCAGAAGTACACGTACATCTGCACGTAGCGCTGCGAGGGCGCCATCATGTGGCCCTCTGTGAGGTCCGTCAGACTGGACTCGTTCGGCCCGGCCACCACCTTGAACGGACCGGAGACGCGATACTCCACCTGGCGGAGGAAAGGACCAGTCACACGTCGCGCAGCAGTGCGGCCGCCGCGTTGTAGGCCCAGATCACAGGTGCCAAGACTTACGTCACAAACGATCCTATCGCAACATTAGTCCTTGAACTTCCGCCTCTCCGAAATTGCATCATATTATGTCTTGGCGTTGTCCGATTTTTTTCCCATGACGGATCTAGGTCGGGTTTCGCTCCCGTTGCCGCCAGTACTTACCGGCAGCTCGTCCCGCATCTTGTTTGTGATCTCCAGTTTGTGGCAGATGGACCAGTGTCCGAAGAATAGGTAGTCCTGCGAGACGTGCAGCGGCGCCGTGATGAGATCCGACTCGTCCTCACCCTCGTCCAGGATGCTGCCGCGTCCGGACACCTGCACCGGCAGCGTGTACACCACCATCGGCTGACCCCTGCAACACCACACATTCACCTCGCTGTCAAACCACACGAGCAACAACAGATTCGTCGTCCCTTTTCTGACCTGCACCGGCAGCGTGTACACCACCATCGGCTGACCCCTGCAACACCACACATTCACCTCGCTGTCAAACCACACGAGCAACAACAGATGCGTCGTCCCCAACCCAGACCGTCCGTGTCATGTCTATTCTGAGTACAGTCCGACCCCGGCTTATTTTGCCTCCCGGTGCTTCACTAGTTTACCAGCCATGTCTTACTGCCCGGCCTCCCCGGTGGACTGGCCTGTTAAATAACACCACGCATGCAGTGCTGCTCTCTGAACTGCACCTACTCGATCCCGACTCGATCCGACTCGATCCCGACTCGATCCCGACTCGATCCCGACTCGATCCCGACTCGATCCTGACTCGATCCCGACTCGATCCTGACTCGCCCCTAGACCGCCCTGGTATCCTGTCCTGCCCTCTCCCATCCGCCATCCCCTGGCCCCTAATCGCCCGCCCTGTTCCCGCTCTCCCCGACCCCGTCTCCATGTCTCCCCGTCTCCCTCTCTCCCGCCCCGTCCCGTCGCCAGCACTCACGGAGCCTCCTTGGCCGGCTTGCAGAGCAGCTGGAACAGCTGGGTCAGCTGGCCCGGGTACGGCGGACTGAACGTCACCTGCAGAGTCAGCGTCTCGCCCGGGCGCACAGAGTCCTCCTTCGGGCGCATCTTGAACACGTCGTATCCGCACTTCACCATCCGGTTGACCCCCTGCGCAGGACGCCGGAGACGGTCAGTGTGTGTTCGACACACGCGCAGACATTGTGCACTGTGCAGTTCTATACGGAATTTGAACACAATCTGCTCAGCCGTTGCGAAGTTTTTGCGAGAGAACACATTTCAACACCCCTCACGCGGCACGCGCCACGTGCAGTGGTAGTGACCGACATGAGTCAGCACCGGTCTCAAACAGGTTTGGTTGGATGGGGCTACTCAGCAAAGAAACCCGCTTGTCAATCGGACGTGCGGTTGCAGCGATATTATCTTCTCAAAAGCGCCGCCACGGGCCGGGCCGGGCCGGGCCGGGCCGGGCCGGGCCGCTCATATTCAGATTTTCCCATATACCACGGAAGGACGAGCGAGAGCTTCGCGCTCGCTCGTAATAACATTACGGTCTTATGGAGGGATCGTTGGAAGTGTATCAACAGTACGTGGTGGTGATCCAATGGTGGATGCGTGGGTTGTGGAAAGCTTCTAGTAAGCATCAACATGTAGACATGGACCTTTTGAAAGCCCAGTCCAATAACGTAACAGACACCGGTCAAATTGCTACTAACAAGATGAATGTCTTAACAATGAAAGGACAAGCCAGTGAACACTACACCAGGGAAACTGACGAGGGACACGGCGAGGTGAATCACAAAGGGACAACACACAGGGCGACCCCTGTAACAGAGCACGTGATCACTGCCGACTCACGGTGATGAGGTAGGGCATGCTGTATCCGAAGATGTTCCACTTGATGATCTCCTGGCTGAGGTTGGTCAGCTGGATGGAGAGTGCCCGCGGCGTGCCGAGCGGGGTGCGCGCGAACATCAGGTGATTGGTGGAGATGCGCAGCTTGGCCTGGCCGTGCTCGCTGATGACCTGCTGCTGGCCGGGCGGCCGCGGCCACCATCCCGTGTCGGTCGCCGGGCCGCCGGGCCGCGCCGCCACCGTCGCCGCCGGCGGCGTCGTCGGCACCGGCACCACCGACAGCGGCGACCGGCCGCGCTTCGTCAGCTCCAGCGGTGTCTGAGAAACACACGGCGCATGGCGACGTCATATGTCACATCCACTTCCATGGGGACGTCAGTGGCGGCACATCCACTTCCATGGTGACGTCATATGTCACATCCACTTCCATGATGACGTCATATGTCACATCCACTTCATTGATGACGTCAGTGGCGGCACAGTCATATTGTCCCGCAGATATTTCCAAAACGCATGATTATCCGCACTGCTCCCACACGTGGCAAGCCTCCACTCTATGCTAGAGGCTATCCAACATGGAAATATGAACAGACGAGCTGGAATTCAAGAACAAATCAAACGCAATTCTGGTATCGACAAGTGGCTTTCTTGTAGGCAGGCTAGCAGACAAATAGGCTCGAGCCCGTGCAGACCATGTTCGGGACGGGACGGGCGCAATCAAATGATTCTACAAACACATCAGGTGACCTGCAGTGCCGGTACCCCCCCCCCCCCCGCCACCCATCGAGCCCCGCGCCAGCCCAGAAGGCAGCCCTGCCTCGGTGGCCGTCTTACCGTCTGGCGCTGCAGCTGGTGCACCTGGTCGATCGGTCGCTCCAGTGGCCGGTCCAGCGGCCGGTCCAGCGGCCGGTCCAGCGGCCGGTCCAGCGGCCGGGTCGGCGGCGCCCGCAGCTGCTGCTGCAACTCCTGCCCGGTCCTGGGACGCGGCACAGGTCAGTCAGTCACGGGTCACAGACTCGAGTCGCAGACACGGGTCACACGTGGGGACGGAGACGGGACAGGTGGGGACGGGTCAGGTGGGGACGGGTCAGGTGGGGACAGAGACGGGTCAGGTGGGGACGGAGACGGGTCAGGTGGGGACAGAGACGGGTCAGGTGTGGACAGAGACGGGACAGGTAGGGACGGGTCAGGTGGGGACAGGTGGGGACGGGTCAGATGGGGACGGAGACGGGTCAGGTGGGGACAGAGACGGGTCAGGTGGGGACAGAGACGGGACAGGTAGGGACGGGTCAGGTGGGGACAGAGACGGGTCAGGTGGGGACAGAGACGGGTCAGGTGGGGACAGAGACGGGTCAGGTGGGTACGGGGACGGGTCAGGTGGGGACAGAGACGGGTCAGGTGGGGACAGAGACGGGTCAGGTGGGGACGGAGACGGGTCAGGTGGGGACGGGTCAGGTGGGGACGGAGACGGGTCAGGTGGGGACAGAGACGGGTCAGGTGGGGACAGAGACGGGTCAGGTGGGGACGGGTCAGGTGGGGACGGAGACGGGACAGGTGGGGACAGAGACGGGTCAGGTGGGGACGAAGACGGGTCAGGTGGGGACAGAGACGGGTCAGGTGGGGACGGAGACGGGTCAGGTGGGGACAGAGACGGGTCAGGTGGGGACGGAGACGGGGCAGGTGGGGACAGAGACGGGTCAGGTGGGTACGGAGACGGGTCAGGTGGGGACAGAGACGGGTCAGGTGGGGACGGAGACGGGTCAGGTGGGGACAGAGACGGGTCAGGTGGGTACGGGGAAGGGTCAGGTGGGTACGGGGACGGGCCAGGTGGGGACAGAGACGGGACAGGTGGGGACAGAGACGGGTCAGGTGGGGACAGAGACGGATCAGGTGGGGACAGAGACGGGTCAGGTGGGGACAGAGACGGGTCAGGTGTGGACGGAGACGGGTCAGGTGGGGACAGAGACGGGTCAGGTGGGGACGGAGACGGGTCAGGTGGGTACGGGGACGGGTCAGGTGGGGACAGAGACGGGTCAGGTGGGGACAGACGGGTCAGGTGGGTACGGAGACGGGTCAGGTGGGGACGGAGACGGGTCAGGTGGGTACGGGGACGGGTCAGGTGGGGACGGAGATGGGTCGGTTACCGGCCGGAAGACAGACCAGGAAATCCACCCCTCCGCCGCCAGTCCGGCAGCGGAGACAGACAGACACCACACGGAAGGTCACGGCCCGGCTCCGGCCACCACCACGGCAGCTGGCACGACCTGACACGCAGAGCCAACCCACTGGCAGGATGACAGAGACCCCCCCCCCCCCCCCATCCAGCGGACAACCGATCCCACAGTAACACAATACGGGCCGAACGTGCGCACACATATCTCTCGACAGAAATAGTCCTTCGGCTTGTAATGAAATCAACAACGAGTTTTATTGCTTTCATAAGCTAATTGACAGTGTTTAATGAGCGAAAATAACACATCCGCCAAACCACACAGAATAGTGGTTGAACATAGCTAGGTCGGTGTACCGCAGCCAATGATCTGACGGAACGATCATTCCAGGAACAGACCTAACAGAACAGTACACGGGGGAGGGGGGGGGGGGGGGGGGCTTAAGGGCGCGACGACTACCGTCTCCTATTGCTAAACACGGACGCCTCTAAGCACACACGACAGCGCCGTCAGCCGGTGCTGGCGTCCCGGCCCCTACCTGGCGTTGTAGGGCGCGGCGAGCTCGTGCGGTTTGGGCTGCGGCGGCAGAGGCGGCGGCAGCTGCGGCGCCGGCTGCGGCGGCCGCGGCATGTCTGCAGAAGACGGCAGGCAGGGGGCGGGTCAGAGGGAGCACCACAGCGGCGACGGCCGGCACCGCAGCCGGTAAACACCGACACTGAGAAGTGAGACTGGGACGCGGCCGGCCTGCAGTCATTGTACTTCCACCCCGAACCACCCACCGCCGCTGTACTTCAGGACGGAAACAGGTGCGACGCGTGCTTTTCGATTAGTTATTTACAACAGTTGTAACGCCCCCCCCCCCCATCGAATGACCGATATCTTCTGAATGACCTATAATAAGATCGCAGTTCCGTACCAACTTAAAAAACACACATCGTTTCCCAAGAAACGCAGAGTCGCGCCATGTCACAAGGCAAACAAACTACGCCCTCATAGCAAATCACTCCAGACGCACCAACATAAGCCACAGTCAATCAGCGCCAGGTCGCTGGAACACCCGTTCAGAGGCGCTCGGCACTACTCACACTTTAGAGGCAGCTTGGTCTGCTTCATGCTGGAGTAGAAGATGTCCTCCATTTTGTCAATGGAGGCGCCCAGCGAGGAGCCGGCCTGGTTGTCCTGAGACTCGCCGTCGTACGGCGCCTGGGCGGGGCAGGTAAGGTCAGGTCAGCGGCTCAGTATGTCGCCAAATGACACGAGAGATCACAAAGCCGAACAGCACCTCGCCGTATAAAAGTAGTCCCCAGCAAACCAGCTCCTCCGCCACGTGCAGACCGCCGACACCTGCCCCTCACTCCCCCTGGTGACCCCTCCCCTGCCACCCACCTGGAAGTTGATGGTGCGCAGGTTGGCTGGCGTGTGCGGCGACGGTGCTGCCCCTGGCGGCCGGCGGCGCAGCTCCTGCCGGAGCGTCTCGTCGCCGCTGAGCACCAGCACGGCGCCCACGTCCTGGGCGTGCGGCACGGGCGGCGTCACGGCGTTCACCTGGCGAGTGTCGCCCGGCCGCAGGATGAACTCGCTCGGGTGGACCGAGGCTTGGTGCGCCGGCAGCGGCCGCTCGCAGCCGATGTCTGCAAAGCATAACACACACCGGTCAGCACGACCACAATCACAACAACGACCAATTTGACCACGCACAGCCGTGTCCGAAAAAGACATGAGCACCGTCCAAGGCGCAAGCCACGTCTGTAACGCATCATGGATGAAACACGTCTGATAATTGTCCACTGGTTGCTGAAGACGCTGGTGGCGCCGCAAATCCGCAATACACCAACCACGTTTGACTAAGACCTAACGGGCCTGCGGCGTTTTTACGAACTGCTGGAGACTCGTCTGTGACACTGGACTGTGGCGCATTTCCTGCTGTCAATAGTACACTGACCGCAATGCCGACGACTAAACGTACTAATACTATAAGCGCACGGGTAAACGCGCACAGTGCGCAACACACGGACAGCTCCGCGTCAAAAGTGGGAGGTGAGCACGGCGTTCTTCGGAACCGCCCACACATACTGTTCCTGTCACGGAGCCAGACACGCTATTGACCACGTCCACAGGGGAAAATATTGGAACCCATCTTAAGAACATAAACAATCTAAGCCTTTCGGAAAATGACAGCGAACAAAGTTCCTGAAACCCACAGCGCTTAGAAGCTTTAGACGTCAGTTACACCAAGACCAACATGTCCCAGAATTACCCGGCATTGCTTTTTGACGTCAAAAACAAAGGAGAAGACAATGACCACGCATTATTGTCTATATTTACCAACATAACCACCTTTAGAAGCAATACAGTGACGCATTCGGTTTGGCATATCGACAGCTAGATTCGCCAGCACATCCGGAGAAATGTTAGCCCACGCCCGCTTCAGCTGTGGGACAAGTCCACTGATGCTGTTGGCAGGTTTCTCTTGATCAATCTTGTGTTGCATGATGCTCCAGAGATTTTCAATTGGATTCAAGTCCGGACTATTTCCAGGTCGTGTGCCTTTCTCCCAAAATCCAGGAAAATTCGGTCTGCACCACTGTTGAGTTGCTTGGGCCGTATGAGGGGCGCACCGTCCTGCCTGCAGATGGCTCGATCCTGATCTTCCCCACCAACTTGCTCTCCAAAATCGACCAATCTGTGGCTGTCCGGTTCAAAGCATCAAGTCCTTCTCTTGCCATAATTCTCTCGCGGTAGTATTCTCCATTTACGGTGGTTTGTGAGGGAACCACGTGTAGCTCAGAAAGACCACAATGACTCATCATCCCCACACTTGCACTTTTTGGGAGTGCTTGACCGCTTCAACCGCGGGAACGTCGGCACCGTCTGACGCCCACACCCGGTCGTTTTGCCGATTAGTGGGGTGGAAAAGTTCAAATGGGGACTCATCGGACCACATTACGCGATTCCAGTCGTTTTCGGTCCAATTTGTGTGGTCTCTGGCGAACTCGAGGCGATGCGTGCGCTGTTTCTCGGTCGATTTCGGTCTTTTTTTGCAGCTTGAAGGCCTGCAATCCTAAGTTTTTGCGGAGATGGCGATTTTGTTTTGTCCCATACCTTTTTAAGTGTCCACCGCCTCAATCAAGTCATAGCAACTTATGGCCATACAACCTGATGACGGCAGACAGGTATGCAGGAGTGCCCTTCCATGCCCGTGTGACCTGACTACGTTAATTACCATAGAACTTAATACCAAGGATGGACATTCATGCACGTTAGGTCGCACCACTCCCCGCTATTTTTTTTTGTCTTGCAGGACAGCCCGCCACCTGATGATTAGTAAAGGAGTATGCCTCGGGATCAGGGTCCTAGGATTGCTTTGGAGCTTGGGTGTGAAATGGATAATTATGGCTAAAAATAAGCATAAGGAGTGGAAAATTCAACCAAAAGCCATTGTATTCAGCTTTATCAATGTCCCCTACCCACTCACCAGAATGAGTTATTATCTATGCCAATTTTGACCTGCCTTTCCCTGTCTTGTCCTACATTACATCCATACATCAGTATAGAGCTCAAATTATCCAATACATTTTAGAATAAGGAGTGGAAAATTAAGAGAAAAACTTGGGAAAAAGAGTGGAAAAATAGTATCCATAGGGTGTCGTTTTCCACCCAAATTTCCCAATGCTAGGACCCTGCTCGGGATCCACCGGACAGATAGCAGAGCTAGTAACATCCGGTGGTATTCCGAGGCCGACTATATTAAGGCGTTAGTGGAACAAAAATATGCATAATTTGCATAACTATTTACATATCCTATGATGGTGAAGAAAATGTAGACCAGCCTTGGAATTTGGGCCATTTTCTGGACTTTTTGGGTCCAAAGAATTTTGCTCTCTTCATATTTGTTCGGGAAATTTGCTCTCTTTTCGCCTGATTTTACCGACATTGTAGTTAAAATATAATTCAATTTTCCTCACAAGGATTTAATATCTATTACAAATCAGGATTGTTTACTTTCCAAGTAAAATAATTACAACAAAAATGAAAATCTGAACTTGCCTGGCAATACAATTTACTCTCCACCTATGGATTTGTACTCTCCGGGACCAGGTCATGAAATGGCAAATCCAGCACTGATGTAGCCACAATAAGGATGCAGAATGTAAGATAAACAAGGGATTAGGAAAGAGGAGGAGAATTCAATGAGGATAGCTCAAGGTGGGTGGCAGCACAACAGGTTTGATACTATTTTGCACAGGTCACAACTTCCGAAACAAATTCCGAACTGGATGTCCCCCGCCCACGCCGCCTCGCGTTAATACGCACTTTCCCTCGCGGAGCGGCGCTCCCGCTGTGGTCCACCGACCGGGCGTGCGTAGCGCCGACCCACTGCACCGGTCCGGCACCCCGCACCCCCGGCCGGCCGACCGGCCCCGGTAGAGTATACTGAGGGCCGGTCCCAGGTTGGCCCGGTTACAGCGGGTGGGCGGGGGTAATCCCTACCCACGCCGCCACGCGTTAATACGCACTTTCCTTCGCGGGGCGGCGCTCCCGCTACAGTTCACCGACCAGAGGCCTGTTCACGGGGTCTGCGGCCGCCGCGGCTCCCGCGGCCAAAAGGGCGGGGCTTAATCGTCAGCCAATCACGAAAGAGCAGATCCGGGAGGAGTGACTCTCCGCTCTGCGGCTCCTGCGGTTGCTCGGGAGCAGCCGAAACTAACTTCGACATAAATGGCGCGCGTCTGACAAAGGTTGCGCACTGTTTTGTTGATATCGCAGCTCACTGGCGGTTGTTTGACCAAAAATGACAACTCGTAATGACTCTCAGATATTCATGTAGTTGAGTGGTTTTGAAAAACATTGAGGGTTTTCATGAAATTTCCTATTCGTTGCGAACGCTACACGCGTCATTTATCGGACGCCATCAGCGGCCGCAAAAGTGTTCAAAGTTGTTCAAATTAAGCTCCGCCTCCTGGCCGCGGGAGCCGCGGCGGCCGCAGACCCCGTGAACAGGCCTCTGGGGTGCGAAGCGTCGACCCACCGGGCCGGCGCCCCGCACCCCCGGCCGGCCGACCGGCCCCTTAGAATATACTGAGGGCGGTCTCAGGTGGCCCGGTTACAGCGGGTGGGCAGGGGCCTACACGTAGCACACATCATATTTTGTATTTTATTTTGTTTTATTTTCTAAGACAACTTACTACTGTTTTTGTTAATTAAAATTATATATTTTTAAATTTTATTTTATATTTGTTTTATAACAAAACAAAAAGATGCACAGATGACTTGGATGTGCTGTAGCCAGCCCTGGTTAGGCAGTGGGCCAGCTTGCGCGTGGATTGGTGGCGCATGTTAGCCGCCATCGCGATCACTCTCTTGGCGACCAGGTGCAGGCTTGGTTTTCGGCCGCGACCAGGCTTGCTGACCAGGTCGTCTAACGCCTTTGCACGCTTCAACCACTGGTTAAAGGGATCCATGTTCACCTTTAACATGGGGTTTTGAACTGAGATAGCAGATTTGTAGAGCAGATATAAAATGGGTTGTGTGAAAAAAATTGCTCCCTACGTTGAGTAATTTCGACACGACTAGTGGGCCCCTTTTAGAAGAAGTTTCATTTCCCCGAAACTTGTTTCGGATCCTCACAACTGTTGTTTACGTTACAAGCAGCCTGCGTATATATGCCTTAAGTCCGTCGTTATTGTGCGATAGTTCCCATATCCAAGCTACCATATGCATTAGCCTAATGCAGTTTTCTAGCTAGTTCAACTAGAAACCAGTAAAACGTCTTTTTGGGCGATGACCGAGCGGGCGCGCACTGGTAAAGCTAAAATAGGCTTGAAATACGAAACGGTACGGGAGCACACGTGGTAGTAACACATAGTCCTTTTAGTCCTTTTAGTCCCCCATAAAAATTGCCAGGCCTCCATGCATGCCAACATAAAAATTAAGTTTGATTAAATTGTACATGATCTCCTTTTCTTTCTCGAATCCGCCAACAGGGAGTACGTCCTGAGCGCTGCATGCTTCAGCGTATACTAACACGAATGCTTAGATAAATCAAACCATTTTTGATCAAGAATGATTTTTGTCCATTTCGACGTCTGCGGGTGCCACGCGCTGTGGTACCACCCTTATCAGAACGCACCATAACAAAATCAAAATTGATTTGATGGTCCTATCCAATGGTGAAAACCCGATCTCAATCGGAGCAGTGGTTGCAAAGTTATTAGCTTCCGAAAAAGCTTCCGAAAAAGCGTCTGTATGGCCGGGTCGGGCCAGGCCGGGTCAAATGTAAATTCGTCTAGTAAGTTGACGAGAAACCTCACGGGCGCTTCGCGTCCGCTCGGTAATCAGTCCGTACACGCTTCCGGTCATCAACGAAGCTGCGACCAGCATCACCGAGCTGCTCGACTGGGAGACGGAGCTGGTGAGTGAGCCGCCGCTCATGTCTGAGCTCTGTGACGAGAAGCTGACAAACCTCGTCACCCCGCCGCTTAAGTCGGGGCCTACCCGGTGCACGCGGTGGAGCGCGCGGTGAAGGTGGTGACGGAGGCTGCTGGTGCGTTTTTTTTTGGCGAGGAGCAGGGTCATGGGCTCATCTGCAGCCGGCTCCGTCACCGCCCGCCCAGATGCGACCAGCAAACAGTCATGATAAACAACATTCAAAACCAGTGGCATGCCCCGCCATGCCCTGCTACGCACGCCGCCGTATATGCGCATGTTTGCAACACGTATCCTTCTAATGTTTGTCCGCTAAATGAAACCGTTTTATTTTTATATCGTTGGTTCGTTGGTAGGTGAGCTGCTAAATTTCTAATCTGGCGTATGTGTTCTGTAACTTTTGCGTCGTCACGGCAGACAGTGTTAGGAAGGTGTTGGTTGCTCCCTAAACAGTGTCTGGTGATGATATTCGGGTAATTAATGGATGAGTTAAGACGTCCTCGGCAATTAATTCGATGTTGCTATGACAACGACTATGATAGTCCCCAAGTCTCAAATGTTCAATATGTTGTATAATATCCATATGTTCATAACAATCTGCTCTGCGTATTATGGTGATTGGTGTGGTTGCACGGTGCGTTGGCCAATAACCAATATTCCCGCTTAGAGTATGGGTTATGCGATATGTCACTGATGAGATAGAAGGTACCTCAACTTTCCCTAGCACCAAATGGGGTGCATTTGTTTCAAATATACAGTATTATTTGCACTAACTGCCGTGTAAAGCGTCGTGATTATATCAGACTTTGTGCTGTGATCCTCGTTGCAATTGGAGAGCCGCAGTGATGCTTAGTATGAATGGTTGTACGTTAGTACAATCTTCCACCACCAGGGCGGCGCTGGTGTCGCTAATGTATTGCGATAGGACAAACTTATCGTGCTCCGCGCCGCTCTTGTTTAGCGAGTTGGAGAAAACGAACATTAGCATTGTTTTTCTGGATTCTCAGAGCAAAGGAAAACCACAGGGCCGTTTCGCTCCTTAGAAATTGATATCAATATGACACCCTAAATTATGCATGACGTCATAATTGTCATGAAGTTGTGTATGGCCATGAAGGAGAAAAAACATGCCCATTTTTCGACGGATATCCATCTATCGTCCAAACAAATGTTTTCGTTTTTCTCAGCTCGAAATACCCCGTATAGCCAAATTTCAAGACAACTTTCAAGGTGACCTATTTATTCCCTTTAGGTTGGGTGCGACTGATATCCAACTGCTTTCACAATGCAAGGCTGTCAAGGGCGGATCCAGCCGGCCGTTTTTTTTTTTGGGGGGGGGGGGGGGGGGGAGGGGGCACCAGTTTGAGCAGACCTTACCTAGGTACCACCAATTTCGAATTTCTCCCCGGATTTGGGCCACTTTATTTTGCAACCACACGATTTCAAATTATTTCTGTATTTGTATACATTTAAAATTTCCAATCTTTTGGGATATTGAAAAAGGTGTACCTATGTTTTCGTTCCAGACTGCAAGGAAAAAACATGCAAAATGTGTGCTGAATCAAGCCGGCTTTGCCCTTAAGAGCAAGGACGGATCCATCCGTTCGTCTTCGGGGCCAACTACTTTTTGCTACAAGGTTCGACAACCCTTGGCAAAAGAAAACAAGAGTATCTTAGATTTGACTCGTTTTTTTTTGCGGTCAAGGGAAACAAGTTAGTGGAAAGAAGCTAATATAGACATTTAAAACAGAACTTGGAGCACCAAATAAATGGCAGTTTTCTTCAGAATTTTCTGCTTCGAATCTCGGATAGCAAACAAGGGGAGGGTCCGACCGGAAAAATGAATAAGCATTTCGCTGCACAAATGTTTGTCGCTATCTGTTGCGCTCCGATAAAAAAGAGCTAAAGGCGAGGACGTCAAACATGATCGAACCAGTCGCACTTCCGCCATTCAAAACAATAATACAGATGACCCGATATTGGCGTCAAATTCAATATGCATTTCAAGAAACTTTAGCTACCCATCTATGCACCGCATACGGATAGAATCAACTTCCGTTGCCAGGTTCTTGCAACACAAATATGTCCCTGCTCCCGGACCTCGAGGCCATTTGCGCATCTCGGCGGGCGCATAGATACGACACACGCAGACGAAGTAACCGATACCTACTACGATGAACGCTGCATTTCTCATATTACTGCCATACAGTCTATGGCAGAAACCTGCGGCAGCCAGCCAGGCAGCGGCAGCCTGACATAATCTAACTGGTGACTTCCCGATCGCGCAAAGAAGTCAACGACTTCTCACTGACGGATGACATTATAATGTCATCCGTATAGGTCAGACCTATATGGCTCGCGGTGGGCTTCGCGCACATGATCGGCGCCTCCATCCGGAGCTCGGTCATTGTCGCTCGGAGAGAGGACAGTCTTCTCCACCTTACTGAACACCCTCCCCGCCTCCGCCGTTGTAACCGGAAGAACGGCAAGGACCTACAGGAAAAAGGATGGATTTGGGCCGATTGTTCTGTGTAGACTTGCTTGACCGAAATGGTGCTGGGTAGAAATATTGAAATAAGGACACCTGTAAGCGTGATAATTATTAAAGTTATAAATTACCCCTCGCCGGAAAAATAGTGGCGCGCAGCGACGCCAAATTTGGCCAAAATTTCCAAAATTTGGCCAAATTTACCCAGTACCGTTCTAAAAACGCAAATATAGCATGTATTATACTTCACGTCTGGGGGGGGGGGGGGGGGCAAACATAGTTTGGCTCCCTTGAACAGTCTTGGGAGTCATGGCCCCGTTGCCCCCCCCCCCCTGGATCCGCCCTTGAAGGCTGTCCAGCAAAAACCATGTCAACAGTTCTGTTGCGGAACCCAGGGCTCCTACTCCTTGCCCATAGTTGCCGGTTTAGCGTTTGGGGCGCAAAACGAAGAACAACCACCCGTCGCTGACCTCACCTGGCAACTGACCCGGGTCACGACCGGACCTCGGGAGGGTGTGGCGTTCAAGGTCGACTGTTGAGGGGTATTTCATAAAATTTTGACAACCGTAGCGTCGGCGGGTACAGTGCAGGAGCGATATTCGCTTTAAAATAGATGTTCGGGTAATTCTGGGACACCCTGTAAGTGTGACCAAAAAAGCATAAGAGCAGGAAACATAAAACATAATTTGAATAAGCTGATGGAGTTTTCACCACGCACATAATAAGCGGTCGCTACAGCCCTGCCCTGGCACTGGCCCTCCCCCCACACACCGTGTCCCACGCTGACCCCCCACACATACACTAGTCTGTCTCCCCTCAACACCCCGCCCGGGCCGATGGAGCTCCAAACTCACCGGGCGGCTGACACCAGTCCGTACGGTCTCAGCGGCCAACGAGGACGTTCGAAATCGACACAGGCACCTCCCACAACAATGCGATTCACAGTCCGCCAGCGAATGAAGTTTGACTCACGCTATCAGAGAACATATCGGGTAGATAGTTGTCCTGTGGAAGGTGGATGTCTAGTGAAATCTCCCACCCGACTAGTATTCTCCGGCCATCTGGGCGGACCAGTAAACACGGGCGCCTCCCCTGCCGGCGGGCAGGCGGAGCGGATCGCGCGGCTGTTTGTCTGGAGGGAGTGAGGGAGGCGGAGGACGGCCGGCTGACCCCGTCCCACGCGGCTCTCCCAGTGCAGCAACGGTCCAGCCGCGCACCGACCGACCACCCGCCGCCACCGGGGCAGCCGAGAGGCGTGTGTTTGTCGCCCCGGACACCCGGAGCCGACCAATCCCCGCCGGCCGCCGCCGACTCACCCCTGCCCCGACAGCACCCCTGTCCCGAGCCGACTGGCCCCTGCCCGGGACCACATGCGGGACCATATATCCCTATGCGGGACCACAGACCCCTGTGCGGGACGATAGATCCCTGTGCGGGACTATATATCCCTGTGCGGGACCACAGACCCCTGTGTGGGACCACAGACCCCTGTGCGGGACCACAGATCCCTGTGCGGGACCATATATCCCTATGCGGTACCATAGACCCCTGTGCGGGACCACATATCCCTGTGTGGGACCATATACCCCTGTGCGGGACCACAAATCCCTGTGCGGGACCACATATCCCTGTGCGGGACCACATATCCCTGTGCGGGACCACATATCCCTGTGCGGGACCACAGATCCCTGTGCGGGACCACATATCCCTGTGCGGGACCACATACCCCCGTGCGGGACCATAGACCCCTGTCCGGGACCACAGACCCCTGCGCGGGACCATATATCCCTATGCGGGACCACATACCCCTGTGCAGGACTATAAATCCCTGTGCGGGACCACAGATCCCTGTGCGGGACCACAGGTCCCTATGCGGGACCACAGACCCCTGTCCAGGATATCTGGCCTCCACCTCTGTCCGAGACATTCTGACTGTTGTCCGGAACTCCTGACCCCTGTCCGAAACTCCCTATACCACCCTCACCTCATCAACGGCCTCCTTCACATTGGTCTCACCCCGCCTCGCCGCCTACCCAAAGGCCTGGTGTGCGTGAGATAACGAGACAGTGAAGGGTGACGTGACGTATGCATGTCCGTGATTAGGTCATTACAATCGTCCCAGCCAGCCGCACACAATACAGGCACAGTCTGAATTCCCTGTGGTCTGGGCACAGTGCATACTGTATACCGCCCCGGCAGGTCACTCACCGGCCCCTGTAGCGTCACTGGGCGTACCCCTGGCTCACACCTTCCACGCCCTTCTCGTGCTCTCGCGCGAGCCGTGTCGGTAACTATCGTCACTGGGCGCACCCCTGGCTCACACCTTCCACGCCCTTCTCGTGCTCTCGCGCGAGCCGTGTCGGTAGCTGTCGTCACTGGGCGCACCCCTGGCTCACACCTTCCACGCCCTTCTCGTGCTCTCGCGCGAGCCGTGTCGGTAACTATCGTCACTGGACGCACCCCTGGCTCACACCTTCCACGCCCTTCTCGTGCTCTTGCGCGAGCCGTGTCGGTAACTATCGTCACTGGGCGCACCCCTGGCTCACACCTTCCACGCCCTTCTCGTGCTCTCGCGCGAGCCGGGTCGGTAACTATCGTCACTGGACGCACCCCTGGCTCACACCTTCCCCGCCTTTCTCGTGCTCTCGCGCGAGCCGTGTCGGTAACTATCGTCACTGGGCGCACCCCTGGCTCACACCTTCCACGCCCTTCTCGTGCTCTCGCGCGAGCCGTGTCGGTAACCGACCCAAGACAGAACGATAAGGCCGACCAAAACGGAGCCATTTATACTCCTGGCAATGGAACCGTGTTATCTTTGGCATTCGCAGAATTGGTCAGCAGCAGGGGCGGAGTTTCCTATACACTTGGTGGGGCGGGCGCCCCACCAACATTGGTTTTTGCCCCACCAACATTGATTTGTGCCCCACCAACTTTAAAAGAAACTGGAGCTGGCCAATATGCTTGCACAAGTAACATCAATTATTACTTCTGACATCTTTAAAATGTGAAACTCATTCAATCTGAGGCAGAGCTGCTATTGCTATATGTTTAACATTTATAAAAATAAACTAGGGGATGATTTATAATTTAATCAATGTATAACATAAGCACAATATGGTACTAGCACCTTACACCATTTTCATCAGAAATTATATCATGAAACTACAGCAACTTTACATTATTCAGAACAGCGATAAACATTTGTGTTCGGTAAAGCTCGTCTGAACAAGGATATAGAGGATTCTTCATGGCTCCGAGTGGAAGATAAGACTGTTTCTTCCAAGCGTGTGACTGAAAAACCCAAGGCCCTATAAGTTGTTACATGGGGCCTTGCCCTATAAAAACGAAAAACCGAGCGACGAAGGAGCGAGGTTTTTCAGGAACACGCGCGGAAAATATTTCCTATCTTCTACGAGGGAGAAATGAAGAATTATATAAATAATTATTTAAGTATTTTATTAATTATTTAAGAATTATATAAGTAGAGTTTGATTCAGTCCAGTTCAGTACTTATTTTTTCGTCGAAAATCACGTGACCTTATTGCATCTCAGAGGGATGCAAAGATAACACATTATTTCACTTTAACGTTGAACGAGCAATACACCTTTTTATCTTTGCATCTCAGCGGAGTGCAAAGATATAAATATTCCTGCACTGCAGACACAATGGAAAATCAATCTCTACCAGAAATATATAGCCAGCCATGGTCACTGGCAAGTACCAGAACGTTGGAAGTCGGGACAAGATAAAGTAAAAACAGCGTGCGATTACGCGACTGCTGTTCTCGGTGGTGTTTCAACACCCCAACAACAAGGGTGGACAGTCGATATCCTATCTGGAGCACGGGCAAAAACCATAGTCCGGCCACCAGTCGAAAACAAGGCAAACAGAATCGCAAGTTATCGGTCCCCCTTCCACCAAAATCACGAAAGGAAAGGGATTTAATAGCACGGGTGTAAATCAAACTTAAAAAATGTTCTCTCATCCACACCAAAAGAGGGTAATAATGTAAGGTTTAGAATGTCGATGATGAAGCGATAAAGCCAACGTCCGCCGGTAACCTTGTAAATGGCAATGTCAAACGTGACAGCTCACAGCACAACTGACTGAAACCATTACAGTTTTAAGCCCGCTGCCCACCGCCACTGGTCAACAGCGGACAGTACAAAGTTCAAGCCGCGAGCCTCGTACGGGAAGTCATGGGCTCGCCTAAAAATCAAAAGTACGCACCGTGTTTTCCGTTCCTGTCCGGTGGCGGTGGGCACCGGGATTTCGTCGGCGACCGTTTTCGCCGGCGGTCGGAAACGGACAGCACAATGTACACAATTGAACACTGCTGAACTTTCGCTCGCTCATGAACTGACTTTTTCGTCGTTACCAGATGGTGAACGTTGTTACCAGATGACAGATCTAGCGATTTTCAACTTTTGGAGACATCACAAAGTCACCAACTTCCATGTCCGTTCTTGTCCTGTGCGCTGTTGACCGGTGGCGGTGGGCGGCACCGGGCTTTAAACTCACCCCGCCGGCAGCATCGATATGTGCGATCCAGTGACCACGTGTCATGGCGCTGGCCGTGAAAAGCAGTACCGTGACAAGTATCACTCAGAAAAAGACAGCAGTCAAAGAAAGTTCATTGCCAGAAATGGCTGTCAGCGTCTACCAAGCGTACATCTGACACGTGCCTCACATACACCCCTCCCCTCACGTACCAACTTGCGGCGCTCCGCGTGAAGACCCAGGCCGCCTGCCGCTCGCCACGTACCTGTGAACGCCAGCAGTTTGATGTAGGCGGCGCGCTGTCCGATGTTGGCGATGGAGAAGCCGGCCAGCCGGGTGCCGCCCGGCCCGGCCGCGTTCAGACTCAGACACGGCCTGCCGGCCGCGTCGCGCGCGTTCACGTGAATCTGCACGTCCGAGGCGCCGCCGTAGCCACTGAGCGGGATCTGCCGGGCGGAGGGCACACCCGTCAGGACGGGGCACGGGGGGCGGGGGACGAAGTACGTAGGGTCATGGGCCGGGGGGACGGGGGCCGGGGGCCGGGGGACGGGGGACGGAGGGCCGGGGGCCGGGAGACGTAGGGCCAGGGGCCGGGGAACGGGGGACGGAGGACGGGAGACGGGAGACGGAGGACGGGAGACGGGAGACGGGAGACGGGAGACGGGAGACGGGAGACGGGAAACGAGGGAAACGAGGGACGAGGGACGGGGGACGGGGGACGGGGGACGGGGGACGGGGGACGGAGGGCCAGGGGACGGGGGACAGGGAACAGGGAACAGGGGACGGGGGACGGGGGACGGGGGACGGGGGACGGGGGACGGGGGACGGGGGACGGGGGACGGGGGACGGGGGACGGGGGACGGACGGGACCCAAACACGGGACGGAGGGTCAGGGGCAGCACCAGCCGCCACTCACCATCGGCCGCTACCACGCAGCGGCCGGCACCCTGCCCCAGCGGGCCCTGTTTACGACACCGCCTATCTGGCGCGCACTGACCGCCCCCCCCCCCCCCCCGGACCAGGACCGTTCGCCGCACGCTACATTATTTATAGACACGTGCTGTTGACTCCTCTCCCAGTGCCACATAACCGGGGAAAGCAGGTCAGAGAAAGTCCGAAAGGATGGGTGCATTCAGCGGCTTTTGGTATCTTAGTTATTCCCCCACGCAAGGACGCGGAAGCATTTAAATATCCAGCTGGGAGAGCGAATATTAACCTTAAAGGGAATGTTTCACCTTTGTATTGGTTTTGAACTGAGATATCCATTATCTTTGGCCGTTATTGAAATGTCGAAAATACTAAGGTCATTTTCACCAAAACTTAGCCGTTTTACAGCAATTCAATTTCCCATTTGCAAAATGGCTAGGCTGATGCCGCCGCTGATTGGCTGACCAGACACTTTTTCAAGCCAATCCCACTTTGTCAGCCAATCAGTGGCGGTCTATAGCTCAATAATGACGTTATCACCCAAATTTAAAGCCTTAATTTATATAAAGTTAAGTGACTTTACGAGATAACAAATATTACTATCGTTATCAGCAGCACTTACTTCATATTTTCGACTACAACCAGCGCATATTGGACAACTTTCAGAAAGGCGAAACATTCCCTTTAACAGGAATTATTCCTCAAGAAGAAAGGATTACTCTTCTATTTTAAGATAGTTGTATATGCAGAAGAGCGGGGTCACAGGAAAGTGTCCAGATGAATGAGAAGGATCTGTATATAGTACTGGCCACCGCTAAGAGGGAGGGAGGGAGGGAGGGAGAGGGGGAGAGGGAGAGAGGGAGAGAGGGAGAGAGGGAGAGAGGGAGGGAGGGAGGGAGAGGGGGAGAGAGGGAGAGGGGGAGAGGGAGAGAGGGAGAGAGGGAGAGAGGGAGAGAGGGAGAGAGGGAGAGAGGGAGAGAGGGAGAGAGGGAGAGAGGGAGAGAGGGAGAGAGGGAGAGAGGGAGAGACGGACGGAGGGGCGGACGGAGGAACGGAAGGGACGGACGGACCGACTCACCAGGGCCACGTCTCGCCTCTCGTGCTGGCCGCCGCTGGGTCGGATCACCACCGTGCCGCGGTACGAGGCGCACGCGGTGGGCTCGAACACCACGTTCACGTTGCGCTCGGAGCGCGGCGGCATGGCAACCTCCAGCGAGCTGCTCGGCTTCACAAACGCCTCGAACTGAAACACAACGGCCGGGCGGCGACAGTTAAAGTTGGCCAGAATACAGGTGAACACAGGACACAGGTGAACACAGCACACGGCTGAACACAGAACACAGGTGAACACAGAACACGGCTGAACACAGAACACAGGTGAACACAGAACACGGCTGAACACAGAACACAGGTGAACACAGAACACGGCTGAACACAGAACACAGGTGAACACAGAACACGGCTGAACACAGAACACAGGTGAACACAGCGCCACTGGGTGGTCACGGAACGCATCCGCACGATGGTCAGGAGTCAGTACTGGGAAACAGGGGGAGACAGGGGGAGGCCGGGGGAGGCCGGGGGAGGCCGGGGGAGGCAGGGGGAGGCCGGGGGAGGCCGGGGGAGGCCGGAGGAGGCCGGGGAGGCAGGACATCAGTTGCGACTTGCGAAGTGTTTACACCCGTAATTGACTGGCCCATGCACGCCTCCGGTGATGACAAAGCATTGCACGATAAGACAGCATGATAAAGCATTACTAATGCTCTGCATTACTTGACCTGATGACCTTGCCTTGGTGGTCCTACTTGACCTGATAACCTTGCCTTGGTGGTCCTACTTGAGCGGATGACCTTGCCTTGGTGGTCATACTTGACCGGATGACCTTGCCTTGGTCCTTGCCTTGGTGGTCCTACTTGACCTGATGACCTTGCCTTGGTCCTTGCCTTGGTGGTCCTACTTGACCTGATATTTTGCGCCTAGTGATTTGTGACCTGACCTTGACCTTTGCCAACAATCTCACTTTAGCCCATGCGGGATGTGTATAATACCTTTGGCTGCACTTTGGGTGATCATAGTCGTAATCGATGGCCTTTTCTGGAAATTATGGCCCATAAACTAAAATACGTCGATTTTGACCTTTGACCTGACCATGACCCGACATTTGACTTCACTTTGAAATTTTTGAGCATTATTTTAGATTCATCTCATTGAGAGCTTTCGAATGCCGCCTTGTGCGTTTCGCTGCAATCATTGGTTCGGAAAATAACCAGAGGGCGTTCAACGCCCCCCCCCCCCCCTCCCAGTCAATGGCGTTCGGCTGAGACCCCAGTCAATACCGGGTTAATTACCACCAGCGCAATACGACTGTTGACATTTAGTCAGGTGCCTAATCCCAGCCGCAAAACACAGCAGGGATCCAGTGGGGTGCCACCGGGTTCCGCAACAATTGCGCGGAAAGCGCTATCGATCTTTTCCGTTCTGCGGCAGAGTAGTTCCCGGAATGTTGGCAATGCGGTATGTCAGTTGACAAAGATGTAGATGGCGCTGATGTACAATGTGACCCAAGCGGCGATCACCGCCATTGGCGACAATGCATTAAAGGGATATAATGACCTTTTTCCACAAAAATGGAGTTAGGACTTGAAATCGCCAGACGAGACCAAAATATATTGTAAATTCATCGCATTTTGCATGAAAACTTTCCTACCGAAAGATATTTCAAGTTAAAGTTGATAAGCGTTCCACACTTTTAACACCGGTACTTGCAAGTACTTTTGGTCCTCATCAAACTGCGGGCTTTTCCCGTATTGTTTTTTTTACGCAATGGAGTGGAGAATATATTGTGCGTTCTGCTTGTTGTGATGATATGCCCGGCGATCTTCTAAAACTAACAGCGATTGGAAAAAGTGGGAATAAAATCGGAAGCTCATCGATGCACATCAACGGCGGCATAGTTAGTGGTTGCGACCCTCAATTTTTGCAAATCGATTCATTTGTTTTCAACATTAGGAGTATTGTATAATTTTTCTGTGGCTGTATATAACACTTGCTTTATATTATCATGAAAAATAATAATTTTCCCAAAAAAACTAACAAACAATAACACAAAACTGGCAATTAATTCGGAAGCTCATCGATGCACATCGACGGCGACCTATTTAGCGTCGGCGATTTGTTTACAAAGTCATTGTCATGCTTCTCGGCGCACTTTACCATTGTGGCGAGTTGTTCCTGATTAGTATACCCAAGTCCCGCAGCAGGCTTTGTTAATGACGTCACTGGTGCCATTCTTGTGTAGCATTGCAAAATATATCTGATTTTGAGTTAAAAGCTAATTAAAAACTTATTCAAATAGTTTGAATTTTCTTGTTAATCATTATTAAAGGTATTGTATCACTGTATTTCATAGTAGTTGACACTTCAGAAACTTATGACGTAATAATATTGTATCAATATGCATTTCCCTCGCCTTTTGCTATTGTGGCGCAGTGCCGAGTGCTTTGCAAATACTGGTAGGGAAGGACGAATTTGTCAATGACCTTCATAAAGTACACAAGGTACTTGTTTTGTATTTTTCCAAACTTACAACTTTGAATTTGGGAATAATTTTAGTTAATTCTTAAATTTAAATAAAGTAATTTTAAAACCATAACGGTAGCCTAAGAAATTGTTGCTAACAAAATCAAAAGGTCATTATTTCCCTTTAAGTCACTGTTTGAGGGTGGCTCTAAACATAGTTACGATGGCAAATGCAAAAGGGCCAAAACTCATGTGGTTCGCTGAAGCTTTCCGAGTTAAATGCTGCCATTTTTTTTGATGATATAAATAATTGGGGTTGCACAAAATCGCCCCGAAGTCAACCAGGCGTGGCGAACCGTCATAAGGGCGACCGGGCCGTCCGGCCCCAGCAGGCGATCGACCATGTCGTCTCGCCGCGGCTGGCCGTCGTCTTCGGTGGCGAGGGCTGCGGCTCGGGTGAACGGCAGTATTTTATAGTTGACAGTCATTATTTATATTTATCATACGATCAAGGCCACACAAGATGGTGATGGGAATGAGCGATGGTGGAGGCGGCGCAGAAGGAACAAGAGGAGCTGAAGGAGTGGCACTGAGCAGGGAATACAATTAGACCATATGCTACCGCACTTAGCAAGTCGTTGGTCCTGCCGTATTTTATATGGAAGTTTTTGTATTTTCCTCATATTTTTTTCTGGAGAGCATGGCGGTCTGTGCTGCTCCAGCAGGATGTCATAAGCAGGTGTCGACAATACGATCTTCTGCTCAATCAAAGGTATGTTTTTTAACAGTGTTTCAAACAGCAAGTTCCATCTGTGGTGACATCGCAATTAATGCACAGTGAAAGCTTTTCTTCCATATTTTGTATTAAATATATGAATGTTTATCAGTTTAACAATCAAATGTACAACCATAGTTGTTTTGCCACCAATATGTTGTTGTTGTTTGGCCCGAAGGCACGGTGGATAGAAAGATTACCCGTCCAGGAGCCGCAGCCAGCAGCCCCGACGACGGCTGCCGCGGCGAGTCGATATGGTTGATCGTCCGCTGAGGCTGAATGGGCCGCTCGCCCTTATGGCGGTTCGCCACGCATGGTTGACTTCCGCGATTTTGTGCAACCCCAATTATTGCTATCATTAAACAAAATGGCAGCATTCAATTCAGAAAGCTTCAGCGAACCACATGAGACGTGAGCCTTTACAACTTTCGATCGTAACTATTTTAGAGCCACCTTCAAACAGTGACTTACCCGCGCACTGCAGGGGGGGGGATGATTTCCGCCCCCCCAGGTTTTTCGCAGATAGCGAAAAAACGGCTGCGCGCAGCGCCGCCGGGTTTTGGCACATCTGTTAGGACATCAATTGCGCACACTTTGAAGAAGAAAAATAACCTCGGGTCATCTCAGGTCAGGTCAACAGACCAGGTCAAGTGACCCCATCTCCAAAAATGTTTGCAGTTGTGCCAAAGCCAGAGTTTCTCACCGATCAGTTTGAAACTTACAGGATATCATGAGGGCATAAGTATTTACAATTCGTATATCTCGGAATTTTGATATCGGTGTCAGGTCAATTTCGTAACCTCCCCATACTAAGTCCATGGGGAAATATACAAATGCTTCCTATTTCAAGGATATGCATGCTATTAGTCCAATTACTTCTGGATCATGTTATTATAGGATATTCTTGATGATCCAAGTGTAAGCTTTGTTAAGTGACCCCTATGGGGTCATTTGAGGTCATGCGAGGTCACCATCACTTTGTTGTAACAACTCCAGACATAATGAAGATAGAGAAGTAAAACAGACAGCAATGTATTTGTTTCGTCGAGACACGTCTTCCCATATGCAACATGCCCTACTTTGGTCACCACTTGACCTTGACCTGAGGTAAAATTTTAAGTTGACTTAACAAGGTCACCATGTATATCATTCGAAGCGCATTGACGAGATCAACACAATTGCGTTAACAGTTTTTCGTTATCTTTATTAAGTAAAAAGTTAATAGCGAAAAACGATAAAAACAGTTTTTCTTTTCTTTTTTGACCTCTGGAGCCTCAAATATTGACCTGAGATCAAATTTGAGGACACTTTATCGATTGCAAATTTCACTGGCTGGTGTTTGCTTTTTTCCGTTTGTTTCTAACTAGCAGTTTCCGAGATATATGGGAATTTCTGGAGCGAAGTCCTAAAACAGGAGAAAAAACTGGAAAATGTGACCTTTGATGACCTCTGGTGACCTCAATTTTGACCTGACCTAAAAAAAATACTGAAATACTTTCAATAGAACTTGTAACAAGCTATCAAATACCGTTTTCCGCTTGTCGCTACATAGCGTAGTTCTTTTAGATCTCACGGGGGGGGGAGAGCGGAAATCAACCCCCCCCCCTACAGTTCGTGTTCGACGCAAACCCCCTGCAGTGCGCGGGTTAATACATTGTACTCAATGGCGGCAATCGCCGCTTGGGTCACATTGCTGCCCAGCGCCCCTGGCGGCGGAAACTTTGCTGACATACCCCATTGCTGCCTGAGGAGGCGCCCAGGGGAGGGGGGCGGTGCGCCCCCTGAGCAGCCTCTGGGGCCGCTGCGTCCGGCGGCGTACCGAGCGGAGCTGCCGGCACGTGACAGAGGCAGAGCGTTTACAACCCGCCGCCGAGCCGCAGTGAACGGTGCCAAGGTCAGCAGAGCCGGACCCCGGCCTACTGATGGTGGCCCGCATGAACCGCGCCGCGCCGCAGATGTACAGACAGACAGACAGGATACAGCCAGCCGGCAGTCGCCAGACGGGGGCGGCGAGAACGGTGATCACTGCAGCACACTGGCACGCCATTCAGTGGATGGATCTGGTCCATTGGCTCCTCTAACCTCCTCTAACCTCCTCAAAGCTCATCCAAATTAATAGTATCATTCCCGTGGCTCATCCAAACTCCTCTAAGCTCCTCCAAGCTCGCCTCAAACCTCCTCCAAGCTCGCCTCAAACCTCCTCCGAACTCCTCCGAAATGAAAGGTAGTTTTTCGGAGGAGGCTATGCTAGATATTAGTGGCGCGGTTCATTCATTTGTAATTCCGACGCCAGATTTGTTGTTACACAAAGAGAAAGCGAGTGAGGACTGAATGTGAAGTTGAAGTGGTGCGAATAGTATTATTTCTTCTCATTTTCCCATGGGTTTTACACCAAAATCAGCTAAACTTTGCCAAGCCGTACAAACGCCACATTTGAAGCAAAATGCAATCGCAAATGCAATCAAAATACCCATGGGAAAATGAGAAGAAAAAATACTACTCGCACCACTTCAACTTCACATTCAGACCTCACTCTCTTTCTCTTATGTGCAACACAAAATCTGGCGTCGGAATGACACATGAATGAACCGCGCCACTAATATAGCCTCCTTCGAAAAACCACCTTTCATTTCGGAGGAGTTCGGAGGAGGTTTGAGGCGAGCTTGGAGGAGCTTAGAGGAGTTTGGATGAGCCACGGGAATGATACTATTAATTTGGATGAGCTTTGAGGAGGTTAGAGGAGGTTAGAGGAGCCAATGGACCAGATCCATCCACTGAATGGCGTGCCAGTGTGCTGCAGTGATCACCGTTCTCGCCGCCCCCGTCTGGCGACTGCCGGCTGGCTGTATCCTGTCTGTCTGTCTGTCTGTTTGTACATCTGCGGCGCGGCGCGGTTCATGCGGGCCACCATCAGTAGGCTGGGGTCCGGCTTTGCTGACCTTGGCACCGTTCACTGCGGCCCCATGGGAAAATTTGGTATACACAAAAAAAATGGGAATCAAAATTCAAAATTGGGTATCTCATATTTGTTGTGGATCTGGGCTTCAGCACTGTCTACTTGACATGCTCGCAGACAGCTGATACCTCATCCGAAATCGTTCCCGTGGCGACGCAAATCAGTGCTCCTCCAACCTCCTCTAAACTAATCTCATCTTTGCTTTGGATGAGCCACTGGAACAGACCCTATGTGTATAGCCCATCTGAACACGGACAGGCCACCTGACCACGGACAGTCTATGGGCCAAGCAGGTGGATGATGATGATGATGATAGTTGGGTTGATGAGCGCGCCGAACGCTTTGTTCATTTGGCGCCGGAAGTAGGTGACATGAAAAGAGCCATACACATGACACCTCCGTGGCAGCTCCTCCTATTCTGCTCTGCTGTTCGCACTCTGTCGGACAAGCACTGCCCCGCGGGCCGCGCCTCGTCCTGTCCTACTTCGTGACCTGCTCTGTCCAGACCTCATCCGCGCCTCGTCCTGTCCTACTTCGTGACCTGCTCTGTCCAGACCTCATCCGTGCCTCGTCCTGTCCTACTTCGTGACCTGCTCTGTCCAGACTTCATCCGTGCCTCGTCCTGTCCTACTTCGTGACCTGCTCTGTCCAGACTTCATCCGCGCCTCGTCCTGTCCTACTTCGTGACCTGCTCTGTCCAGACCTCATCCGTGCCTCGTCCTGTCCTACTTCGTGACCTGCTCTGTCCAGACTTCATCCGTGCCTCGTCCTGTCCTACTTCGTGACCTGCTCTGCCCAGACTTCATCCGCGCCTCGTCCTGTCCTACTTCGTGACCTGCTCTGTCCAAACCTCATCCGCGCCTCGTCCTGTCCTACTTCGTGACCTGCTCCGTCCAGACCTCATCCGTGCACAACACTGAGCAGCCAGCTTCAGCTGCCGGCACTGAGTACAGCATATAGCCAGTGGCCGGAAAGTCCGACGTATTCTCCCGGTATTCGCGCGGTTGTGGCCGTGACCCTAATCCACCGCATGTCAGCGGGCGCCATCAGTGGGTACTATCACACCCAGCGACCCGCCCCACGCCCGCCGACCCGGCCCACACCCGCTGACCCGGCCCACACCCCACTGACCTGCTGACCCGCCGCTGGGAACGGCGCACAGATCGGCCGCCATGCAGCCGGCAGCGCCCGGCTGCCACAAGCACACAGGTGGACAAAATAGACTAAACGTGATGCACAATAATTGCAATACAACTTGAACTCACGCCATACAAACGCATACAGAATGTTCTTACTCATCGTAAGCTTTCGCGGGCCACCGATCGACTGCTTTATTAAATCAAGCACCTTCTATGTGTTTGCTTTTACGGCAAAAATTCAAAAGTTTCCGCAATCAAGCACATTTGTTGTCAGTTTGTCTACTTCTGATCGCAACAGCAGCGGTCGCGCGGGCCCTGTACGACTGACGAGCGATAGGGGTCAGGTCAGCATGTTACTGGGCCGGCGTTTCGCACCAGCTGACCGGCAGCCCAGAGCGCCAGAGTCGCTGGCGACGGTCCGCTGTCGACCGGGGAGCGGCGCCAGGGCGCTGATCGCAGGCGGGGAGTGGCTGTACACCTTACGGCAGCATCAGCAGCGTTCACACGTGCCGCATGTCACGGCCCGGCGTTCTGCGGTGCCCTGAACAGGTATGTATGCACCAACATCGACCTCGAGTCTCGACTCCGTGCCACTTAGGCCACATCACCGTGCCATGTAGGAATTATCTCAGGCAATCGACAGTTGGGGTTGTCGGAAGCGCCGCCTGCTGTGGCCATACGTTTTGGCGATGGCAGACCCCGTCGGCGTTCTTAACTGCGCGTCATCTCCAGACCACATGATGCAACCGGCCTCGCGCCATCGGTTCCCGTCCCAGGGGCACTGGGGAGTGGGGCACCCGCCAGCACAGTGCCGACCGGTCATTCCGGGTCGGGGGGGAGGGGGTGTTCCTTGGGTAACCGGACATCCGACTCATCTGCTACCGCTTAATAGTCGATGTGGAGGCAACAGTTTGTCCCCCCAAACAAACAAAATAATATATATATATATATATATATATATATATATATATATATATATATATATATATATATATACAAAATACATACCAGCCATTCCATGCCGCATCACGGTATTAAAAATGTAGGGGCCCTATGCGCAGTACATAAAAAGGTACATGCCTTGCATATCCATGGGAACCGTTACTAAACACACACGACAACACTAATCAACACCACCGGTAACGTCTTTCACTGATATCAAACGATTAAACACACAGAAGTAAACATATCTGATTCATGACGTCACCTTTCTGCTGACGGCTCAATGCCAACTTTCTGCAGTTTATTGTATGCGTAGTTGGCAGCCTGCATGGGCAGTCCATGGTGTGATGGCGGTGCGGGGCTTTAACACGCGCACTGGGGGGGGGGGGGGGGGGGTATTTTTGTGCCCCCCATGTTTTTCGTGAATAGCTAAAAAACGAAGCGGAGGAGGGCGGTGGATTTTGTGCGACATTTAAGCCAACACAATAGCGGATCGTTTGACGCCAAAAAAAAATTGGTCGGGATTTTTTTTTAGTTATGGATTTGAAGTCCAAGATGGCGGCCAGAATCGAGGTCGGCGAAGCGATATCTTCGAACCAACGGTCGGATGTGGATGATTCAAACGACATTCGGTAACCAATGTCAATGTTCATCCCCGAACACAACTTTGGCACCCTGCATAATGACCTGTGACGTCACAGAGGTCAAATTCCCAAAATGGTGACATTTGGCCAGATTTGACCTTCGTGACCTCGTTTGACCTTAAAGATATTGACCTGAGGTCACCTAAATTCCAGAAAATGTAGATCATCATAGAACCTACCTACCCTGTAAGTTTGATCGTTCTAGCTCTCATACTTTCGGAGATCTCAAGGGGGGGGGGGGGCACAAAAGTGCCCCCCCCCTCACCACTGCGCGTTAGTGGCATACCCCTCTCCACTGCGCGTTAGTGGCATACCCCTCTCCACTGCGCGTTAGTTGCATACCTCTCTCCAGTGCGCGTTAGTGGCATACCCCTCTCCAGTGCGCGTTAGTGGCATACCCCTCTCCACTGCGCGTTAGTGGCATACCCCTCTCCAGTGCGCGTTAGTGGCATACCCTCTCCAGTGCGCGTTAGTGGCATACCCCTCTCCACTGCGCGTTAGTGGCATACCCCTCTCCACTGCGCGTTAGTGGCATACCCCTCTCCAGTGCGCGTTAGTGGCATACCCTCTCCAGTGCGCGTTAGTGGCATACCCCTCTCCACTGCGCGTTAGTGGCATACCCCTCTCCAGTGCGCGTTAGTGGCATACCCTCTCCAGTGCGCGTTAGTGGCATACCCCTCTCCACTGCGCGTTAGTGGCATACCCCTCTCCAGTGCGCGTTAGTGGCATACCTCTCTCCAGTGCGCATTAGTGGCATACCTCTCTCCAGTGCGCGTTAGTGGCATACCCCTCTCCACTGCGCGTTAGTGGCATACCCCTCTCCACTGCGCGTTAGTGGCATACCCCTCTCCAGTGCGCGTTAGTGGCATACCCTCTCCAGTGCGCGTTAGTGGCATACCCCTCTCCACTGCGCGTTAGTGGCATACCCCTCTCCAGTGCGCGTTAGTGGCATACCTCTCTCCAGTGCGCATTAGTGGCATACCCCTCTCCAGTGCGCGTTAGTGGCATACCCCTCTCCAATGCGCGTTAGTGGCATACCTCTCTCCACTGCGCGTTAGTGGCATACCCCTCTCCACTGCGCGTTAGTGGCATACCCCTCTCCAGTGCGCGTTAGTGGCATACCCCTCTCCAGTGCGCGTTAGTGGCATACCCCTCTCCACTGCGCGTTAGTGGCATACCCCTCTCCAGTGCGCGTTAGTGGCATACCCCTCTCCAGTGCGCGTTAGTGGCATACCCCTCTCCACTGCGCGTTAGTGGCATACCCCTCTCCAGTGCGCGTTAGTGGCATACCCCTCTCCACTGCGCGTTAGTGGCATACCCCTCTCCACTGCGCGTTAGTGGCATACCCCTCTCCACTGCGCGTTAGTGGCATACCCCTCTCCACTGCGCGTTAGTGGCATACCCCTCTCCACTGCGCGTTAGTGGCATACCCCTCTCCACTGCGCGGCGTTAGTGGCATACCCCTCTCCAGTGCGCGTTAGTGGCATACCCCTCTCCATTGCGCGTTAGTGGCATACCCCTCTCCACTGCGCGTTAGTGGCATACCCCTCTCCACTGCGCGTTAGTGGCATACCCCTCTCCACTGCGCGTTAGTGGCATACCCCTCTCCACTGCGCGTTAGTGGCATACCCCTCTCCACTGCGCGTTTGTGGCATACCCCTCTCCACTGCGCGTTAGTGGCATACCCCTCTCCACTGCGCGTTAGTGGCATACCCCTCTCCACTGCGCGTTAGTGGCATACCCCTCTCCACTGCGCGTTAGTGGCATACCCCTCTCCACTGCGCGTTAGTGGCATACCCCTCTCCACTGCGCGTTAGTGGCATACCCCTCTCCAGTGCGCGTTAGTGGCATACCCCTCTCCACTGCGCGTTAGTGGCATACCCCTCTCCACTGCGCGTTAGTGGCATACCCCTCTCCACTGCGCGTTAGTGGCATACCCCTCTCCACTGCGCGTTAGTGGCATACCCCTCTCCACTGCGCGTTAGTGGCATACCCCTCTCCACTGCGCGTTAGTGGCATACCCCTCTCCACTGCGCGTTAGTGGCATACCCCTCTCCACTGCGCGTTAGTGGCATACCCCTCTCCACTGCGCGTTAGTGGCATACCCCTCTCCACTGCGCGTTAGTGGCATACCCCTCTCCACTGCGCGTTAGTGGCATACCCCTCTCCACTGCGCGTTAGTGGCATACCCCTCTCCAGTGCGCGTTAGTGGCATACCCCTCTCCACTGCGCGTTAGTGGCATACCCCTCTCCACTGCGCGTTAGTGGCATACCCCTCTCCACTGCGCGTTAGTGGCATACCCCTCTCCACTGCGCGTTAGTGGCATACCCCTCTCCACTGCGCGTTAGTGGCATACCCCTCTCCACTGCGCGTTAGTGGCATACCCCTCTCCACTGCGCGTTAGTGGCATACCCCTCTCCACTGCGCGTTAGTGGCATACCCCTCTCCACTGCGCGTTAGTGGCATACCCCTCTCCACTGCGCGTTAGTGGCATACCCCTCTCCACTGCGCGTTAGTGGCATACCCCTCTCCACTGCGCGTTAGTGGCATACCCCTCTCCACTGCGCGTTAGTGGCATACCCCTCTCCACTGCGCGTTAGTGGCATACCCCTCTCCACTGCGCGTTAGTGGCATACCCCTCTCCACTGCGCGTTAGTGGCATACCCCTCTCCACTGCGCGTTAGTGGCATACCCCTCTCCACTGCGCGTTAGTGGCATACCCCTCTCCACTGCGTGTTAATGAGCCGCAACTACTGCGGTTACATACCGCCTACTCTTGCCGTCCATGACCCCTGCATGAGGGCTGACGAGTATTCATGGGTAGAACCGGGAGGTTTGCGGCGCGGGTGGCTAGCGATGAAGTGTCAGATCTCTCCCGTCCGACCTACCTTGAAGTGGGGACAGTCCTGGATGGCCAGTGTCAGATGCGTGGTCTCCGTCCGACCTACCTTGAAGTGGGGACAGTCCTGGATGGCCAGTGTCAGATGCGTGGTCTCCGTCCGACCTATCTTGAAGTGGGGACAGTCCTGGATGGCCAGTGTCAGATGCGTGGTCTCCGTCCGACCTACCTTGAAGTGGGGACAGTCCTGGATGGCCAGTGTCAGATGCGTGGTCTCCGTCCGACCTACCTTGAAGTGGGGACAGTCCTGGATGGCCAGTGTCAGATGCGTGGTCTCCGTCCGACCTACCTTGAAGTGGGGACAGTCCTGGATGGCCAGTGTCAGATGCGTGGTCTCCGTCCGACCTACCTTGAAGTGGGGACAGTCCTGGATGGCTAGTGTCAGATGCGTGGTCTCCGTCCGACCTACCTTGAAGTGGGGACAGTCCTGGATGGCCAGTGTCAGATGCGTGGTCTCCGTCCGACCTACCTTGAAGTGGGGACAGTCCTGGATGGCTAGTGTCAGATGCGTGGTCTCCGTCCGACCTACCTTGAAGTGGGGACAGTCCTGGATGGCCAGTGTCAGATGCGTGGTCTCCGTCCGACCTACCTTGAAGTGGGGACAGTCCCGGATGACCAGTGTCAGCTGCGTGGTCTCCGTCCGACCTACCTTGAAGTGGGGACAGTCCTGGATGGCCAGTGTCAGCTGCGTGGTCTCCGTCCGACCTACCTTGAAGTGGGGACAGTCCTGGATGGCCACTGGCCAGTGTCAGCTGCATGGTCTCCGTCCGACCTACCTTGAAGTGGGGACAGTCCTGGATGGCCAGTGTCAGCTGCGTGGTCTCCGTCCGACCTACCTTGAAGTGGGGACAGTCCTGGATGGCCAGTGTCAGATGCATGGTCTCCGTCCGACCTACCTTGAAGTGGGGACAGTCCTGGATGGCCAGTGTCAGCTGCGTGGTCTCCGTCCGACCTACCTTGAAGTGGGGACAGTCCTGGATGGCCAGTGTCAGCTGCATGGTCTCCGTTTCCGAGCCGTTCTTGATGAACAGCGGTTGCACGCCGCGGCCGCCGGCCGGCACGCCCGGCCACACCAGGTGCTCGCGGTTCGTGTCCAGCATGGCCGGAACCTGGCGGCACGCGCACAACACGTCACCCGGCTGCAACGCGTGGAGCGAGACAGCGCGATAACTCGCGATGCGATAGTACAGTGTGGCACACCACCACGTTTCTGTTGCGTCGCACGGACACTTGGTGCACAGCGTTACAGAATCGTACCGTCCAGATTCGGACAGACACGGTTCGGTGCCTACAGGAGAGACGCAGATCGGCCTATGGCCATCAGCGCGCTAGGAGCACATACAACACGGCACCCAGGGTAGTTAACACACACCAATGATCAACTAGCATTGTTGATTTTGTTAAATAATTCCTTTGTATTAGTGTTGAGTAATTATGGTTTCTTAACTCGAGTTAATCAGCATATGAAGCTGTAATAATTGGCAAACAAATTTAAACCAGCACGAGTCTGTCCGGCGCAGCCTCGGCACCCGCGCAGTCCACGGTAACGAGAGCACAGACCGCCTGCGCCGTGTGCACGTCTCGCGCACCCCGTCGGCGGCGGCGCGCGACACGTGCGATCAGTGAGATATCGGTCAGCCCGTCGCCGCCGCCCGGTGTGACGACACCGTCAGCAGCGGCGCAGAACACCGTTAGCTTCTTCACGCATTTCCGCATACCGGGGCCGCCCCAACCGGAACTGCGGCGGCCAGCAGGGGCCGGGGACGAGGCAGACACTGGCGTGGAATCGGGCAGTGGGTGGGGAACAGGTGTCTGTGAAAAGAGGGCTTAGCTCCTGACTTCATCTAACCTGCTTATTATAACTGCCACTGATTGCAGGTCATCCCAATTAGTGGCGAGGGTAAATACATAATGCAGAAATGACGTAAGCCCTCCCTGCCACATTGGACAAGAATCCAGCCAAACACTGGCAACTGTAGATAGAGGAAATTAAACATTTTTATGTCCTTGTCAAAAACTGGAGTGTAAGCTAGCTCAAAGTTTGGTGCTATGCAGAAGCAGTTGCATGTTCTTTTGTGAGTTACATGTTGGCATGACATGCAACTCCAGTTAAAGGGAGTGTGCCTACTGTTTTGGAATGTCAAAAATAATTTTGCATACAGTATGTAGCTATTGGTTTGATTGTTGTATATGATGAAATTCACATCTGGAGCCCCTTTAGTTGAATTTGCACTTATTTTCTTTTCTTATTTTTTGTTTCGATACCTATAAAACGATCGCCAGTATGGTGATGTTATGTAAAACGGCGCACATAAGACAATACAATTACGGTCACATCATGCAAGATAGAAAGACGAGTTTTGCACAGCACGTTCTTGCCACTGTGAACTTTATTATGTGCAGGTTTCGTAGCTCTAAATCGATATCTTCTTTTAAAAAAATGGCCATCTGCTATCATCGAAACGGCCATCATCGAAAAACATGATGGCCGTCCAGTTTCTGTTCGGCTGCTGCTATCAGCGTGCACGAGCTGTTTTGCTGAATTGCTATTGGCCGGCGCTAACAATATGCTAGCAGTTTAATCGATAGTTGCAGTGCTTCTAGCAGCGGAAGGCCTCTGGAGTCTACCCGATAACTTTTTGCTCCCAAGCAAATTCCTGGAGTCTTTGAATATCTCAGCAACTAGGGTGAATCTGGAGAAATGAAGTAATGGTTCAATTCAGAAAATTGTGTTCTATAGACCAGTGTCAATAACCCCTACTAAGCGATGTGAGTAGGCACACTCCCTTTAACTGCTGAACTAAAATACTAATACAAAATATAATCACCCAGTGCCCTTGTTGGTCATTTATTAGAAAATTGAAATGAGACTTTCAGTCAATTGATGCTTCCACAGTTTCATTCCCTTGCTGGGTTAACTCTATTTTGTATTGCAGTCAACAACCACTCAGGTACCCATAAGGATCAAGAGGGTTGTTTCTGCAGGTCAGCTGGGGTCTGGGGCACATGTTTATTTAATGGTGCTGGTATGCTGCTGGCTACCAGGATATACAAAGTTTGCAAATGTAATGGCCATTTCTGCCTTCAAATCCCTTCCCCAGTTAAAGTATGCAAGGAGTTGGAATGCAAATAGGGAACTAACACTGATAATATCCAATAACTCAGCTTAGAGCAATTATCTTAATGATCAGCATCTTCTGATTCCCTATGCTTTCTGATAAGCAAAATGTCATGCCTAAGCTTTTCAGGATTCAGCTAGCAGTAGCTCCTCCCCTTGTCATTCCATGGTGACAGAATGAGTTACTATATTTGGTATCACTATAGTAGTGGCACCCCACCACTGTACACTGAAGGTTTAAGTAGTATGGTGGGCAAAGGAACTAGATCTTATAACTGGAACAATATGTTTCAGTATCAAGCAGGCATTAGTATTGAGTTGATTGGCTGTATGTATCACTAGTAAAGTAAGTAATGCTTCCACAATCCACATCAGTGGCATACCCAGGATTCACTCCAGGAGGTGGCAATTTTTGATCAGGGGGGCATAAGGTACCTGCACCAAAAAAACTCACCAGATTTGGCAAACTATATTCTTAGAGGGGCATATTTTCAACATCTTCCATAAAAAAAATCATTCATTTTTGGAGGATCTTTGGAAATAGGGCCTGAAGGGCCCCATTTCCAAAGGGGCACATACAGACCTTCAGGGGGAGAGGGGGGCAATTGCCCACTTGCCCCCCCCCTTGTGTATGCCCATGATCCACATGTACCCATATACCCATGTAAGGCATGCCAAGCAGCACAAATATTAAATAACATAATCTTAAATATCTAAATACAAAAATATAATAATATAAATCTTAACCTAACCTAGTAATAATACAGCATAATATAATAGATTGTTTGATAACATTATGTTAGATTAGTTATGGTATATAATATAACTTAATATTTAATCTGCTTAATGTGTATTCACATACAAGTGTGTGACAAACTATCATATGGCCAGACATGCAGTTATACCAAACATGTATTGGTGGTAGTGGTGTATACACCCTAAAGCACCAACCCATCACCAGTGCCATACAAGTTTAGTAGGTACTACAGCATGTCTGAATCTTACAGTTATTTACCCTGCATCAGTATTGGTGTGGCACTATTACTTGTAACACATAACAGTGCATTTAATCTGTGTACTTGAAGCAGGAAAACAGTGTTCCAGTGATATCATCAATCCAAAGGCTTTGCTTGTTCTCCTTTTGGCTTAAATGTATGTGCCTTGTGTACCTTAATGTAAATATTTGGTACACCAGCCACAGTAATGCCGGTAATCTTTGACTAAGGTACCTGTCTGTGTGCCATGTTATGCACAGTATGGCAGCACAGTATGATGTCATAGCATCATATGTTAACACCAGAAAAGCAGGGGCATTGTGCACCACAGTGACATTTCCATATTTCTTATGTCAAAGCTGTTATTATTATTAATAGGTAAGGCCAGGTTACGCTGTGTAAATACATCAGACAACTTATTTACGCTGTAGGGTTAGGTTTTGTCTATGAGATAGTCTGGGGGAACAGCCCCCCCCCCCCTATGGCCACAGCGCAGTGAGCAGAGCGTTCTAAATATGGGTCCCTGCGACTGTAATTGCTGTAAAGGCTAGGTCAGGTTTGATTATGTTATTACAATTGTTTCCTGCCACACCCTAGTTAGGTTTAACAGATTTGTCAAAATAAATATGGAAATTTTGCTGTGGTGCACAATGCCGCTGCTTTTCTGATGTTACCATATGCTGCAATACTGTGCATAACACTGCACACTGAGTGCATAACATGGTGCACTGACAGGTACCTTAGTCAAAGATTACCATGCCTACCAGGTAAGAGATGCCAACCTATTTTATTTTCTCTGTAAATGTTCTCCAAAATTAGGCAGGGTCCTAGGAGTGCTTTGGAGCTGGGATGCGGAGTGGAAAATTCAGGCTACAAATAAGCATAGAGGAAAATTCAACAAAAAACATATGTACTCAGCTTTATCAATATCCAATTACTCGCTCACCAGAATTAGTAGAATTATTAATACCTAATACCTATGCCAGTTCTTACATGTCTTTCCCTACACAGGTGATCTCCGTCATTACATCCATAAATCAGTATCATTGTTCCAATTATCTAATACATTTTAAAATAAGGAGTGGAAAATTAACAGTAAAACCAGGGAAAATGGAAAAAATAGCATCCATAGCGTGTCGTTTCCAGCCAAATTTCCCAATGCTATGACACTGAAATTAGGCCATTACAGAACAATCAAACCATGCCAGTTATTGAGGCAATTCAAATGAAGATTAATTTAGCATTGTAACTGTAACATTAAAAATGCTTTAGCATAGCAAATACGGCAATACCTTAAACAATTTCAGCTTGTGATTAATAATAATAGCTCAAGGACACAAAGCACATTGACATAAACAACACAGCTCCACGTTCCAAAGTGTAGCACAATGGTATACAATAAATGTTTTCAAGCAAATTATATTTATGAACAAATAAATGCGAAAATTAAACCAGACATACCTCATAATCATTGGATTCAATGACCTACTTCAAATGAACGGGACACACAGGAGTGGGAGGGGAAGCGGCGAAAGCAACGCAGTCATAAAGCAGCACATGGCTGGGCTTAAATTAAAAATAAATAGGACGGCTGCCAGAAGAAATTGATCAACACTTACCATCCAATGTGTCCAGCAGTTAGAGCTCTCCCAGTAATCCTAACACCCAGTTCACACGTCCATCCAGCGCAGCACTCGCCGCCACTGCCCGCCTCACCACTGACCCACTTCCACTGTGACGTCACGAACAACGGGGATCACGTTCACTTTCGCCGCTGGGCGCCGCGCAGTATGAAGTTACGTTATACACAAGGTCTGTATAAATCAAGTTGCGCCGTATGAAAAAAACACGTGACCAAGCAATCTCACGTGCAACCACTCTGGGGGCTCCTCCGCTTTTTTGGACCTTAACTTTTTTGCACGTGCCGAAACTCCCATTGGATTAACCACAGTGGATATAAATGGATTAACCCTCGCCCGGGTAGGGCAAAATCACTACGTGTTCGGGAAGGGGAGGGGGGTACGACCCCCCCTTAGTGTTTCGCCCCTAATTGAGCCAGATCTTCGATTCAAAGACGAGCGTGTTGCTTGTGACAAGAGGAAGCCGCTGATACCCGATGTTAAGGTCTTGGGTCATTAGATGACCTCTGAGGTCATGTCAATGACCCAAAAGTCATCAAAATTGAAAATGCTTATAAATTGCATTTTATCGAGCTAGAATCGTGAATGAGCATATCATAATGCTTAATTGGTTCCAAATTCGTAATCAGCGTCACAAAATGTCCTAAAAACGGCAAAATTCCAAAAAGGTCATGAGAGGTCATCTGAGGTCAGTGACTTCGGTTGACCTGTGGATGCGCATGACCCCAATGGAATATATAATTATCTAAAATGGATCTCAAATTTGAAATCAGCGTCACAAATTGTCCTAGATACTGCCAGAAGCCCAAAAAAGTCATCTGAGGTCATCGGAGGTCAATGACCTCAGTTGACCTCTCAAAAGGTCAATCGAAGTCACAATCTCAGTGAAAACCACAACCGTCACCTGTAAACACATTTGCATATGCTCCTGAACAACAAACACTCGGAAACTGCACAAGTTGCAAGCATAGATCTGCGAGACGCCAGTTGCGCCTGACATGACCTTGAGAAACAGGTCATAGGTCACGAGTCATATGGGTTAGAAATTCAAATTTTTCAGATTATGTGTCAAATTTGTCAAAAGTACGTTGATCAAAGTTTCATTGCAATCGGTTTGAAACTACGCGAGTTATTCCAGAAAAACCGAGGGGGGGGGGGAGCATCCACCCCCTACCCGGGCGAGGGTTAAAGGGAGTTGTGAATCGTAATCTATAATGTAAAACGAAGTATGAATCCAGACCATTAAGACAAAAGCAATCATAGGCATAGGCGTAACCACTTTCCGAAAGTAGGTGGGGACGGAGCGGAGGAGGCACTTTGAAGTCGATTCTTTCCTTGCAGCGCCCATAGGCATAATGTTAAAATCCGAAAATGTTACTGGGGACTGATCCCCAGTGCCCCCAGTGGTGATTACGCGCCTGATCATAGGGCGACGTGCTCAAAGAATTTAAGTTTTTCATGGTATTTTTTTTTTCACCTTAATATTTTTCAGTAGCATGGATGGCTCCGGAGCGGACAGCTCCATACCAATGGCAACGGTTTTAGGTAGTTTTGACCCAATTTGGTCCACTTAGAGTGAACCAATCTGCATAAAACGCATGACGGTACCGTTTTGGACCACGCCGGATCGAATGGTGAAGAAATCACGCATATCAGTCCCATAGTCTCGGAGCATGGGCTTGCCTGCAACAGTTGTTGGTGGTTTTGGTCCAATTTGGTCCACATAGAGTAAACATCTGTATAAAACGCAAAACGGCACTGTTTTTGACCACGCCGGATCGAATGGTGAAGAAATCATGCAGATCAGTTCCATAGCCTCGGAGTATGGGCTTGCCTGCAAAGGTTTTGGTGGCTTTGGTCCAATCTGGTCCACTTCGAGTGAACTAATCTGTATAAAACGCAGAAGGGCATCGTTTTGGACAACAGCGGATCGAATCGTGAAAAAAATCGTGCAGATCGGTTCCATAGCCTCGGAACATGGACTTGCCTGCAACGGTTTTTTGGTGGTTTTGGTCCGATTTGGTCCACTTAAAGTGAACCAATCTGTAAAAAAAACGCAATACGGCACCGTTTTGCACCACGCCGCATCGAATGGCGAAGAAATCACGCAGATTGGTCCCATAGCCTCGGAGCATAGGGCTTGCCTGCAAATTTGAACTACAGGTTTTGATCCAATTTGTAAATTTATATTGAACTAAAGTGGATAAAACGCAAAACGGCACCCATTCCGACCAGTTCAAATTGAATGGTGAAACAAGCAGGGTAATAGAACAACGGGTAGAACAGTAAGGAATGTAACGCCAAATGAATTAGACAATATATAATTTGTATCGTAATTGTTTTGTCTATTATAAATAAAGGTATTATTTGCTATCAATAACTTCTATTTCCATAGATTACATCTTTATTTATTGAATTAAACGCCAGCAAATATACGAAGTAGTAGTCAAAGTAGTGTATTTGCAGTACATGTAGTAGTATTTGGAAGCGATCATATTAAAATTCTACTACGAAGTAGTAGTCGAAAGTAGTGTATATTTCAGTACTGTAGTAGCATTTGGAAGCGATCAGCCGGTCGTTCCGACATTTTTAACCCCAAGCCCATTTACCTCCTTTAAACCCGGAACATCGAAAAATGATCAATATAAACGTTGCAGCTAAGGCTTGTAGCTATCTGTTCAAGAAGTCAGATTTAAAATATGTATCATAGGTTACGAGCCAGCCTCGTCCCAAAATCATTCGATTTAACATGGGAACCCTACAGTGTAGTAGGTTTTTAACGCCCAAACTGGAAAAAAATCACTCAGATCGGTCCAGTAGTTTCGGAGCATGGGCTTGCCTGCTAATCTGGACAGTTTTTTAGACCTCCCTATTCAAAACAAACAAAACATGGCTGCATTTATCATATGACCAAGCCCTCCTTCAGCTAATGCAATACGAAATTGTTAACATTCATATTGACATATATAAAGTCAACTCCTCATATTGATTTATTACTGACCAATATTGATATATTAGTCAGGAATAAATGAATATGAGGAGTTGACTGTTTAGGAATAATAAATGTATCACGTGGTCAATACAATACCTACACTCCTACACCGGCAACACAATAGTGCGGCAAAACAATAGCCGAAGTGAGCCAAAAAAAATCAACCTTTGGACCCGCCATATATG